>JARHVA010011002.1:2500-103810 GCA_037957365.1 Torreya grandis
CAATAACTTGAGAGATTAGATGATCTTTCTAAATTATTCTAGATAGAGATTTAGAGTCTTGCCTTTCTTCCTCCTCTTCATTTTCATCATTTGTTTGAATAAATATCTCATCATTATTTTCAATATAATTATGAATATATTCACTTACCTATAATTTTGGTTTCTTGACTCTACTTGTCTCATTTATCCTTACATTTGAAATTTTAACAATCTTGTAAAGTCTCTTGTTGAAGCACTTATATGTAGTATTGTTAGAATAATAACCTAAGAAGATACCATCATCAAACCTTGAATTAAATTTTCCAAGATTCTCTACATCTCTTTTGATGAAGCACCTTTTCCCAAACACTCTAAAATGTTTGACATTAGCTACTCTATTCTTACATAACTCATAAAGAGTCTTATCATTGTTTACTCTAATTTAACACCTTTTTAGGATGTAAATTGAAGTTTTGGATGCCTTCTCCCAATAACCATATAATAATTTGGCATCTTCAATCATGGTTCTACTCATCTCTTAAATATTCATATTCTTCCTTTCAACAACACCATTCTATTATGGTTTTCTAGCAGCAAAATATTATCTTTTTATCCCTTATTTCTCATAAAAATCACCAAATTCATAAGATAAAAACTCACCTCCTCTATCTAATCTTACACACTTGATATTTGACCATTTTTCATTTTCCACAAGCTCTTTGAATGCCATAAATCTTGAAAAATCTTCTAATTTTTTTTAAGAGAAAATATCCTAGTCATCCTAGGAAAATCACTAATGTGAAGCATTAAGTAGTTATTACCTTTAATAATTTTAATTATCATACATCCATATAGATTAGTGTGGATCAAATATAATGGATCTGTATTGGATAACTCCTTGTATTTATATCTTCTTTTGGTTTTCTTCCCATGAATACATGCCTTGTAAAAAGAATGAGGAATCTTAGAAATCTTGGGCATATGCCTTACTAACCCCTTTGAACTGATCTTTATCATATTATATAAATTTATATGTCCAATCATTCTATGCCAAAGTCAAATTTATTCTAATTGAATCATGAATCACTCATCCTTCTTGGATTCATAAAAGACATACATATTATTATCTATTTTATAAACATTTGCAACTAATTTTCCAAATTTTGCCTTTCTTACTACACATACGTCATCATAGAAAGTTACAACATTTCCTTACACATTTGCCTCACAATTAAAATATTATGTTTCAAACCTTTTACATATAATACATTCTCAGTCCTAGTATGACCATTATCCAAAATCATAGTACCTTTGCCAGCTGTGTTAGTAGATTTGTTGTCACCAAATCTCATTAAACCTAGGTTGTTCTTCTTGAGAGAGATAAACTTGCTCTTGTCTCTTGTCATATGATTTGATCATCCGTTATATATGAACCATATATTTTTCCCATTTTATTGAGTATGAAAGGATTCTTGAACAAAAATTGACTCTTCCTTCGGTAGACCACTTGAATTCTACTTATTTTATTCTTTATTCTTAGACTTAGTCTCCTTGAACCATTTGATGGTGTTAATGACTTATATATCCTCTTTACAAAAATATATTTTGAATTTCTTGGCTATATGACAATTTTGGTTAAAATTGTATCATATGAGATCCCTTTAATCTCTGAAAACAAACACAATCCCTATATTTATGACAAGATTGATTGTTAGAGAAGCAATACCCATTTAAGACATTATTCATATTTGACCTTCCTTTATCTTGACCATTATAGATCCATGAATTTTAATTCTTGACCCTTTTGGTCGACATGAAATAACTTTTGTCTTTGGATAAAATCACATATGAGTAAGTCATGAATTTATTTTTTGATTGTTCCATCCTTTGGTTAAGACCTCTATCCATCATAACCTGTAGATTCTTGATTATTGCTTTTAGATATTTCACTTGCATATTCACATCATCCATGATTGTATTGATGTTTGATAAATCACATACTTTTTTATTTTGAGGACAAGCCATAGCCTCTTTATCAACCATTATACCTTTGATCACCTTCAAGTCATTAAACTTACAAGAAGGACCTACTATGATACTAATTATTAGAGGTAAAACCCACTAAGAGGGGGGAGGGTGAATTAATGGTGGAAAAAAATAAAATTCAATTTCCAAGCCCATAAAAAACTTAAGCATTAAATATAACTATTCATGAAGCATTAAATATGTTTATAACAATGAATAAATAGATAATGCAAGATTATACACACAACATAATATCTATATGAGAAAACCTCTTGGGTAATAAAACCCACTCTCAAGCCTATAAACACATGGACTAATTGTCATATAAGGTATTACAAACATGAGAATTTAGTTGATAACCCATTCCATAAGGATCAACTACCCCTAGGATGGTCAATTCCTAACCAAAATTTAGTGAAATACCTAATTCACAAGGAGCACCTACCCCTAAGATGGTCAAGTCCTTTTGGCCTAGATTTAGTGAAACACGTACTTCATAAGTAGAACCTACCCATAATATGGTCAATTCATTTTGACCTATATGTTTACGACCCTCCCAAAACCTATGATATAGACATCTCTTAATCATTGATTGTTTGCTAATCTAATGGAGACACCTTATAAACATAACCCCCTTCATTTATTCACACACCCATAGAAATCAAAAACCAACTTTTGGATCACTCTACACTTCTCAAAAATAAATATATCATAACCTCAACAACATAACCAAATGGTCATACACATAGTCCACACTCTGATCTACCTCTCGAATCAACCACCAAGATCATATAGATATCATCTATCCTTTGCTCACACTCAAGGCATCCAAAACATACTTTTGGATCACTCTAAACCTCTTTTTTCATCCTCAATATTAAAACCTATAAGAGAACTATTTTGACATTAGAAACATGACCTATAGTTTATACACATAGTCACCAACTTCTCTTCTCTATAATGTATCCACTAGGCACCCACCCTTTCTTCTTTCCTTTGCTTTATAACTCTCACACACACCTCTTCTCCAAATTCTCTCAAGTCTATAAATCATAATATTTGGTTTCACCTTTTATAGAGTCTTCATGAATATCATCTTCACAAACTTTTTTTTCTACCAAAAAACATGCCTTCACTCGTAAGGCCTCTACATGGGTCACCTTTAAGCAGTACCTTCTCTTAAATAAGTCTAAGTGTCATTTTAGGTCCTATAGAGACCCATTTACCAGTTTGAAACTTATATAAGAAAAATAAGAATAAAATAACACTTTCACATACATATACCCATTCCATATAACCTATAGGTCCTCCTTAAGTGACAACATCCATCACAACACCCTTCTACTACAACACAAATATCCTAAACATCATTCTTTACATATGATCACCAAGAACAAACTAATAATCAAATTTTAAGCCTTTGATCATATAGAATATAAACTATTAAAAAATATATAATCCAAAAATATTGTCCTCATGAAGTTTAAAACATTATCCAACACTTATTTCATCATAAAACATTGAAATACCATCAAGAACAAATCAATTACCCTTATAGGGTTACTTACATAGCATGAACACATACACAATAAACTTTGGATATCCATATATTTGACTGAAAAAATATTTATACCTTATAAAAAGGTTATATGAATGTAACATGAAGTTATAAATAAATTTTCCTTTTACACCATGATCAAATTCTACATATATCAAAATTTATAGCATAAAAACTGTAGACTGGTCTTCCTTCATAGATTAGAATATTTGAATTCCAATGGTCACTCAACAACTATTAAAATTCAAACACTTTGTCAAAATATCATGTAATCTCATATACTTAATTAATATTAATCATCTATCTCCCTCAAAATTAGCTTGATATTTACCTTTTATTATTTTTAAACATTAAGCACCTATCATCATCTCACTACTTCCTAATAATTTGGAACAAACACACTCTGTCGATCTTTTCTAAGTATGTTAATCTTTATCACGCAATGATCACCATTATATATAGACCATATCTCCCATGATTATTCCACATGGAATATTTACATCCTTCTACACATATTAACTCTTTCACTCGACCTGTACCATCGATCCTTTGACTGCATGATCATCTATGAACAATTGATCTTTTTAAAAACCTCTATGAATGTGACACTTATCACTAGTGCATTCATTCATTGACATAGTGAATTTTACATGCACCATTAGATAAATATATATGATTTAATGTTTATCATTATATATATTGACTAGTTTACCTTATACTTTAATGTATTTAAACTTGATGGTCACTGGTCCATCATAGTCTACTAGAGCAACTTTGAAGATTTATATCTCGATCCAAGAAACACTTTAGGACTCTAAAACTTTAGGGTACCTTATTGTAAATATATAAAAAATCACCAAGAAATTTTTTGACCAAATTTGAATTTATAGGTGCATAAAATAATTCATAAACTTTTTAGTTCATACATATATGCATGATGTGCAGTGATGGTCTGGCTAAGAATGGGAACATAGTAAATTCTATCTGAGAAGCCAACTTTGCATAGTTATATATTTTATTCCACTCAACCACATGACATAAAAATTGGGCCATAGAAACTTGGGACTAATTTTATCACACCAATATGACCAACTCCCCCTAATTCATCCATAAGTAGCAAAGATGATGTCAACAAAATGCCTACTTAGATTTTTATATCATAGAACCAACTATGCTAAGATAAACATAATGAAGAACTAGATGAATACCATGCACTTACACAAGCTCTTAAATCATCCTTGAACTTTAAAGTGACCCCTCACACATTCTAAATACTTCATGCCCATCCTTAATCATGACAAAATATAAGACCAACCAATCCTACTTCAAGCATACTAGGACAAACACATTGCACACTTTGTCATTAATACTTAGACTATTGAGACACTTTATCCACTCACATGTACACCTAAATGACATAAATGACAACTCTCCAGTAGAATATATAAATGCCTAGTCAATATAAATAGTATAAATATGACCCCCTCTCATATCTAAATGTATATGGTGATGTAGATCATGAATTGGTAAAAGGAATGCAAAAAAGAGCAACTAATTAGAAAAAGCAACACAAATCCACATTACTAGAGGAGAACATAACCAAGGTGTAATTTGATATGGAATTGATGTTTTATTTATTAAACACCTCCCAGTACAAGGTAAAAGGGCACAAAGTCTACAATAATATTCTCAAGGCAAAAAGGTGCACATGAGACATATGATAACAAGATAATAAACTTGGTAAATTTGATTAGAATAATAAAAAATTGAATATTCAAATATGATCCCATTAGAGGATTTGGGAATTTCTCAATCCTATATAATTATAATAAGGAAAGCATTGAACTATTGGATTGATAAAAGGATATCCTTGGGCTAGTCTCTCACCCAATAAGGTGACAGAGTCATAACTCTACTTAAAGAGGCCGAGATCACATACCTTGACAACAAGGATGGTTCCATCATTAGGAAGGATGCCTTCACAACCCAAATATAAAATTTTATTTTAAATTTTAGAAAGTAATCCATGGTGAGGGGAGTGATTTTTCGGTAGAATATGGTAGATCCAGTAACATCTACCAATTAAATAATATAAAAGGCTATGGAAATCAATGAGGATATATGACTTCTCTTGAGCAAGTATGATGCAATGCTAGGGATTATAATAAAATTTATAAAAGAACCTATTATCAATATAGAATTTATCAAAAATGATTATAAGAGATGATTTGAACCATGGAGAGGGTATTTGAAATCTAAGAAATAAATAGGCATCAAGCCATAGACTGTCATCACATTAACCTCTACCTCCTCAACCACTCTTCAAATATATTTTTCTTCAGCAACACTAGGGAACACTCTTTATTTAGTTGTTATGGCTTCACATTCATCTTCTTTTACATTGGGAGCTTCATCATCTATCACACTAGTATTATCTTAACCAAGTACCGCAGGACTGAGATAGTCATTTGTTGGGCTTTCTGTTGATAAATATCATGCCCTAATTCCATTTAATGCATTGTAAAATATTCCCCTATTTGAATAGGGAATATTTTTTACTTTTAATAAATTAAGTACTTTGTCTACTAACATATTTCATGTATCTAATTCTCTTGTAACCATCATAGGCACTAGAAAGCCTATATATAGGGTCCCTCTCCCTCAATTATGCTTCAAAACAAAATTTTGTTAAATTAATGCAAAGAAAAAGAAGAATTCCTAAATTTTCTCACTAGTTCATTATTTTCATATTTTTGTTTCTCAAGCTTTGCTAATAACACATGATTTCATTTTTCATGGGTTAAATCTGATAGTAGTGTTGTGAATGCATCTTGCTAGTTTGTGTTTTCAATTATGCTAACAAAGTCTATCTAGGTATGTTATGTTTCCTTCTACTTTGCAAATAAATGTGCTTAAAAAAAAAATTAGGTGGATATTTTCAAGCATACTTTTTAGATATATGCATTATACTCCCCACTACATTTATGATATTATGAGTTCAACATTAGGATCTCATGAATGTTAGTTTTATTTATATTATTGTTAAAAGGAATTAAAGGAAATCTGTTGGTCTTTGTTTTTATAAATAAAACCTTCTTTTTTAGTTTACCTTGCTTCCTTTTTTGAAATTTTTAAATATGAATCATGTTGGATTAAATATCATTATAAATACCGACCTATTTGTTTAGAAATTTTGCATAAATTGGAAAAATATAAAAGCAAATATACATCATAACAACATAAATAAATTTCAAATAGATTGTGTCACTACTAAGCTCCTACTATCCCTATAGTAGGTTTTTATTTCAAACTAAGTGTGATAGCCACATAATCATTCCAAAAAAAACTAAATTAATCCCTAAGGTATTCTATTACCTACACTATAAATTGATAAATATTGTTTTGTTATTCATATTATATCATTGACATAAATATACATCAATAAGAGTGAAGTTAATGCTATAAGGAGTGCCTCTTTGTATTTTTGAATGAAATTATAATGTATTTCATTTGAAGGACAACATAATTTATTTAAATACACAAATATTAGGATAAACACTACAATTTATTTTCATCTTTTGTAAGATATTTACAACCTTTGAAAGATCCATGTGAAAAGTGTTTATTCCAAAAGGTCCTTTAAATATTGGCTCAAGTCTAAAGATATTATGGAATTTCCACTGTAATCTATTTAAATTTCATCTAGAGAAATTAAAGATAATCATGTAACTAAATTCTTTGAGTAGATCAAACTCTTTTCATCTATATTTTATGCATGATTAAAACTAAAAACTTTAGATCTAAATATCGATTTCTAAGTAGATTATCTTGTAAAAGGTCATTGATCTAAGACTTTAGAGGTCTAAGTTGAGTACATTCATATAAAATTAAGATATTATTTTCAAAATTTTCACTCTGAGAAGCTTTGGTAAGCTAAAAATGCCAAATGTTGCTTGAAATATCTTGTATAACATTTATCTTTGTAAAAAAATTCTTTTAGATGCTTTGATAAGTTTAAAATGGCAAAGGTTTCTTGAAATATATTATCTAACATTAATATTTATAGGTTAAGCCAAGTTTATAACAAAAGTTTATGTAGGCTTCAAATCTTTGAAGGATACAAATCAATGAAGTTAAAATAAGACCACTCTACTTAATTATGGACCTTTATATGGGGTTATTTTATGTTAATATGGTCAATCCTTACCCTATTTAGCAAAATTTGAGGAATATTTTTAGTATTGTCAATTTCTAATGTAGATCCTTTACATAGAATCCTAGAGTTACCTAGGATCTAGACCAGATCCCACTCTAAAACTAGAGTCCCCCTTGGATCTTTAGAAACCCATCATAAAGCTAAAAGTTAATAAAGAGAGATGTAGGATTTTAAAATCCCACCCTATGTCTTTATTAATCCAACATCCACATCCTATATTTTACATCTGGCCATTCATGGCATGGTTAGTAGGATATTCCTTAAATGTGCCCAGCTCTTACATGATTTGCCTAAAAACCCTAAAAAATACCTCCCTCTCTTCAGTCCATCTAGTGGTATAGTTATAGAAGAGAATATCAAGTAATTCAAGGTATTTATTTGGATTCTAAATGTTATCTATGAATACCTAGCCTACAAACTATTCCCATTTAACTTCATGGAATAAACCTACAACGAGTTCCTTAATTTACCAAAAGATTCCATCATAGGATAGAACTAGTTAAATGATACCTTCATCACATAATTTTGAAGGTTCATTAGTCCTAAGATCATTTACCAAAATTTCACCATCCTAAAGTGAGACCTAAATGCACTCATAAGTGTTTTTAGCATTAAATTTTAAAATATCTATAGCCTCACCACATCTTCCAATCAACTTAGAGATAACCCAGCACTAGAAATTTACAAGAATTCCTTAGATCTAATGACTACTATCTTTATATGTAGGGACATGAACATCAATACACTACCACATGCCTATGCAAAGGCCATATATATTGATGAATAAATTCACCCATAAGGGCATCATGTCTTCATTATTCCAACATCAACCTAGATTTACCTACTATAAATCTAATTCCAAATGTAAATCAAAATTTGTTGACCTTAAATCAAATACCTAGCCTCAATCAATTGCATTTAAGCCACATATATCTTATCCAACAACTAATAATATTCAATCAGTCTAATGTTGGGTCTCATCCCCAAAATAATAGCCAAGTTTTGGTCCTTGTTAATAACTTTAAGACCCAAAGCATTGTCCAAAACCTAGTCCATAACACTAATCTTGACTCCTCAAAGGGAGACTTGGAAGTAATTTAGATAATGGTTCAAAACCTAGGTAGCAACTTCCAAAATTTACAAAGGCAAATGAGGAACATAGGGGAAGGTTATAACAAAAATTACACATTCCAAAAGTATAATAAACCTTTCAACTAGTCTAATAATAACAACAACAATGAACCTTCAGCTAATAAGATGCCTGACATAAATATTTTTGAATTGGCCTTGCTCAATACGTGTAGGGTCCATAACATTACCTAACATGAAGAGTTACATTTCATATAATTCTACAACACCTTATAATTTTTTTGAGGTGAGATGTAAATTTATGACATTATCTCAAATAGTCAAGACAAAATAGGTAATTTACGAAATACAAGGGCACTTGATAGTGATTCCAACACCACCAAAATGGAATTCATGGTAGAAACTTACAAGTTTATTTACCAAGAAAAGAATGAACCCATAAGTAACATGAACAAGATCCATTCTTTCTAACAATACCAGAATATTAATTATGATTTGAGAAGTAGAGCTAAAAAATAACCTATGACAACTTCCACACCAACCAAAAAAGTTGACAAACCCCCATTTCATAAGACTAATAATGATCTTCCTCCCCCAAAATGAAAATATACTCAACCAAATTTAGAGTTGGATATAACTAGAACCAAAGGTGGATATAAAATTTTAGAAAATATGAAGAAGATTAAAGACAACATTACCTTACATGAGTTTGCTCAAATCACTAAGTAGCATAATTTGCTGCTAAAATCATTAACCAAGAAATCAAACAAAGGTAAAGCTAAATATATGAATGCAAATGTGGTAATGTATAAAATTAAGGTTGAGGTCCCTCCATTTATGTTAACTATTATAATCTTTGGGAAGAATGTGCATAATTTTGGAGAATCTACTAGCATAATACCCATAGGTATTTACAAAAAACTAGGACTAAATCCAATCAAGTCTGAAAGGGTTGTTGTCTAGTTGGACAGGTCAAAGGTCAAGGTGGTATGGGAAATTTTTAAAATTCATAGGCAGTTAGCCCATGAACCCCATATTTAACAATAATCAACATTAAAGTCATATAAATCCTAGAAGCATATGGGATGTTATTGAGCAGAGACTAGATAAAATCCTTAGATGGATATATGTCCATAGACTAATCATATATGTGGTTACCTTAGATGGGTGTGCCCAATCAAACATGAATCAAATGAGAGTTGATAATGAAGTTCATGATAATAGAGTACAATGATAAAATGAGAAGGTGAATTTACAGTCTACCAACTTAGGTGTATATACTCTTGATACTGCTGGTTTGAATGAAAGTAGCTTAATGACTAATAATAAAGGATTTTAGACAATGTACTTTGACAACATAAGATCCAAGCAAGGCTCAAAGGTAGGTATCATACTAAAATATCTATTTAGTAAATAATACTTAGATATTATAGACTTAAATTTCCATGCACTAATAATCTTGAAGAATATGAGGCCTTGATCCAAAGACCTCAATTTTCCATCAAACACAAGGTAAGGAAATTGTTAGTATATGGTGATTCAAAATTAGTCATCAAGTTGGTAGGTAATCAATAAGAATTCAAGATTTCTTATCTGAATAATTATAAATTTAGATCATTGAATTTAATTTAAAAATTTCAAGCATTTAACATCACCTCTATACTTAGGGATCAAAATCATCTATCAATTGTGTTAGATTTAGTAGTAGTCAATCTAGTCCCACCCAAGGCTCTCAAATTGTAAAATTTTATAGTTGATATGATATCATGTCATTTTATCTTATATAACATCAATCACTTCTAGGTATTTGATGATTATAAACAAATCATCAGCTTTATGACTAGTTCTGGAGACTTTGAATCATACATAATTGACAAATGTGAAGAAGATTATACAAGGGAAGTAAAAGATGATGATGATGATGGCATAATCCAACTAAAGAATAATAGAATTCCTAAGGTCATGGTCTCTTTAAAAAGGATATTCAATAAAGACAAGCCAGATAGTGATGCGAATGTGCCCAAAGTAAGTGGCATGGATTACAAGAAAATTAATCTAGGTTCATTGGGCAATCCCAAAAATATAAACATAAAACTTATCTATACTAAGGAATAATTGGCCAAATCCACTAAGATATTATCCAAATTCAAGAATGTCCTTACATGGTCTTATGAATATCTCAAGTTTTTCAACGCCTAGGTCATCACTCATATGATCCCTTTAAACTAATCATGAAAACATTTCTAACAAAGGGAAAGACCTATGAACCCTATTCTATATAATCTCATTTATAAAAAGGTAAAAACAATTATTAGACATGAGAATAGTATTCCCAATCATAAACTCTACATGGGTGGCTAACTTGGTCCCAATTAGGAAGAAAAATGGTGAAATTAGATTCTATATAGACTTCCAAAATATCAATAGTTCCTTAAAAAGGTATAAGTACCCATTTCCCTCTTTGAATGGGGTAATTCAAATGGTTAGAGGATTTCAAATGATGTCCATTTTAGATGGCTTCTATAGTTACAACTAGATGCTAGTCAACATAGAAGATAGAATTAAGACTACCTTCACAACTAAGTGGGGAACATTCGCATACAAAAAGATGCCTTTTTGACTCATTAAAATTGTTGATACCTTATAACATGTCATGGATCATGAATTCTAAGGACTTATTGGTAAGTTCATTATTATCTACATGTATGACTTAACCATTTTCTCTAAAATTAGGAAATACCACATGATGCACCTACCGTAAGTTCTAAATAAATGTAGGACCTTTCGTATCTCTCTAAATCCTAAGAAGAATATCTTTTTCATAACTAAACGTAATGTATTGGGACATGTAATCATGAAGGATGGTGTGGATATTAACCTTGATAGGATTAATGCTATTTTTAAGTTTTATTTTCATAATAATAAAAAGGAACTAAAATCATTTTTAGAAAAAATTAACTTTGTATGTAAATTCATTTTAGGTTTTGTCAAAATTGTTAGACCCATGAATGCCATGTTAAAAAAGGATGTGAGGGTTTATTGTAAATCTGAGACTAGGAAATATTTCCAAGACAAAGAAAGCATAATGTAATCACCCATATTAATAATACCAGATTTTGGTAAAGATCTATACCCTTATTTTTTTGCTTATGACCACATGATTATTGTTGTCTTAATGTAAAAGGTAGATGACAAATAACATATAGTCACCTTCATGAGTACACTATTAAAGGATGCTAAACTAAGGTACCTACTCCTAGACAAAAAAGAATATGCCTTCATAAATGCTATGAATAATTTCAAACATTACATCCTCTAAAACAAAACTCATGCCATTTTACTTGACCCTATCATTGAGTTTATGCTTAACCAGAACAATTTAGGGAAAAGATAAGGAAAATGGATGACTAATCTCCAAGATTATGACATAGAGATCAATTTGACCAAAATGGTATGGGGCCAAGGTTTAATTTCATTAATTACCAAGATAGATCCTTGGATTAATGTGTTGTATGTAGAAGTAAATTAGGTCTCAATTGAAGCATGGTACAAGGACATTATTTATTACCTACTAAATGGCACTTCCACCATTGGATTGAAAAGACAGCAGAGGAAAACACTCAAGCTCAAATTTTTGTAATTTATGATCAAAAGAGGAATGTTCCATATAAAAATATGAAGGGATATACTTGAGATACATTTCTAAGGAAAAATCTACAAACATAATTAGTAACTTCCATGAGAAATTAGGAATCATACATCCTTCAAGAAAAACCACTACCCACAAAATACTTAGAGTAGGCTATTACTAGACCAAAATATTCAAGTATGCACATGATCACATTTAAGCATGCCATCAATGTCAAGTTTTTGATAACATAGAGGTAAGGGTAGCCATACTCTTACAACTAGTAATTGAAACAAGGCCATTTTCATAATGGGGATTGGACTTCATTAGAGTCATCAATCCTAAATCTTTAATAGGATATAAATTTGTGTTAAGAGCTATTGACTATTACAATAGGTGAACTGAAGTAATTAATAATAAGAACTATAGTGCAATTGATGTCATGAAATTCCTAGAGGGGAACATCACAACCACATTTGGGACTCCTTTATCTCTAGTATGCAATAACGGTCTGGATTTTCAATTCATAGAATTCATATAATGGGTTATGATAACAAGATTGTTTTCAAGTTTTATTTGAATCACTTCCCATAAGGAAATGGTGTTCTATAATTAACAAATAATAACTTGATGAATAAAATAAAGAAGTCAATAGATAAGAAATCTAGAGAGTGGCAGTCATTATTAAAATATGCTCTCTAGGTATATTGGACTAAATACAGTCAAGCCTTGAAGTTTTCTCTATTTTTATTAGTGTATGGGTAGAAACAATATTTCCCATTACATTGTAGCTACCTAATTATTATTTCATTGTGGAATACATGGACAATGATTAAATAATTCAATCAATAATATTGAATATTATCTAGATGAAATATGCCAAAGATAAAGCCCTCAAGAACTTTAGCAAACATCAGGATGTAGTTAATAGGTGGTTTGAAAAAATGGATAAAATCAAAACATTTTGAATATCATACTTGGTCTTACTATGGGACAATTCCCATGATAAAAAGGGCCATCATGACAAATTCATTCCCCTTTCGATCAGGTCATATCGAATTGTAGAGATACTGGGTGATAACACATTCAGACTGAAAGACTTATAAGGAAATGACTTATCTTTGTTGATGAATGGATAATAATTTAATCACTACTTATTATATACCCCTTGTACCCCCACCAAAGGAATATGACTTGGTTTAGTATAGAAGTAGGTAGGGGTAGATTACTTTCCTTTATATTTTACTTTCTTGTTGGGTGTTTGTTTTTCAATTCTTTTCTTTCCCTAGAGTAGTTGTGTGTTGTATCTTAGCAATACATTCCCTGGGAAAAGGTCCTAAGTTTCTCTTGTATTTGTCCAAAGTTCTAAAATATAAAGAGTTGAGGGTTAAAAACCATGCATATCCCAATATATGGTTATGCAAAGTAAGAGACTGTACTATATGTTGATTTATAAAATATGGAAGAAATTGATTCTAAAGTTGTCATTTCATGAAATATGTGATTTTATTTTTATTATAATCCATTTCTATAAATCATGCATTTGGCTGAATAAAGGTCCTAAAATTATTAAGGTCTATATATACTCGTACTTAATCTCATATCATAAGATTGTTTGGTCAGAATTTAGTTGCCAAAAGTGAATAGTTCTTGAGTAGAAGTTCTACAATTCCTTAAAGCCTATCTAACAAACTAGTTCCCAACCTCCAATGGTTTGCTAAAAAAAAACATGTGTATCAAGTTATAATAGACATAAAAATATAATCTGAATTCTCTTGAAGGTGATTAAGGTAAACTCTATTGAGGTTATAAATGCCTGGTTGGTAGTAGAGCAAGGCCTAGAGTGGAGCCAAAGGTATATCTATTGGGGATATGGATGCCTAGATGAAATCAAAGAAATTCCAAAGACATCCCCTTTAAATCTAAGCATAATTATATATATCTAAAAATTCTTACCCAAAACCTATGTTCAAAGCCATAAAGTTTGAATCCACTAATTTTTAAACCCAAAGGTAGGTTGGACAATCAATTTAAATCACACACATAGTATGAATGGTTTTCAGGTTTTTAGTCTTTAATCCTTCAAGTCAAAAGTTTTTTATCCTAAAGAACTAGTTATAATATACATTACATATACCAAGGGATGATAATTAATGTTTATATTCTAAATGAGGATATCTAAATTCTAACATATTAATATATTTCCAATAGAGGTTGTTATTTCTTGAGATAAACACACCCCATTTTCCTAAAAATTGGAACCCTATGAAATTTTGTGTCATTCACCATAGGATATACCTTACCATTGAATTTACATGATTAAAATCCCTTCCATGACAAATATTAATGGGTACCTTTTAAAATGTTTCATTAATGTCTAGTTAATTGGTTTTATACTAATATAATTTGTTTAAAAATCACTCTTAGAAAGGGTTAAAATTATAAAATCTAAGGTATGGTCCCTAAGATGCAATCAAAATTAATTAATTAAGGTTTTCGAATCATGGTATTACTTTGGCTATGTCAAAAATCCTAATTCCATACTATGACATACCTTAATTTTAAGTTTTAGATTATAGTCCAAGTTGGATTCCATACTTAGAGTTTACAAATTTAGACTTGCCCCTTTTGTTGTATTTCAAAATTTTCTAACTTTTGCATTCATTACTTTATGCAAGAACCTGATGCCAACTCAACCTTGATCAACATGCAACATTGTTACATGTAATGACCACTCAACCACATAAATTTATAATCTTTGTCATGAATATTTTAGCCTTAAAAAGTCTTAAAACCTAGTAATATAATTATGGCACACCACTTGGCACTTAGTTGTAACATTTTATGCTTAAATACAAGTTACAGAAAGGTCTCATGACCTAGTGACCCAAACACAACATGTCAGTTGGAACTCAGTCATAGCTCTCTAAGGATCCTATTATTTTATCGAGCATCTTGACCCCATGACCCAATAATAATGTGACACTTGTCATTAAATATCTATGTTTTAACTTACAAAGGATCTATAACCCAATCAGGGCATGCCATGTGGTAGCCAGTCATACCCTTTTGAGACCTTGACTACTTTTTAAGAGTCCTACAATAAAGTGACCCAATCAAATCATTCTATTTGGATGAATATCATGCCCTTTTCACCCCCCACAACTAATGTTCAAATTTTAATTTAACCAATATTGTGAGTGCATAAAAGGATGACACTTGATAACTAATCACTTAATTCTTGTATAGCGAGATGCCATATTGAATCCACCCAAAATTTGGCACTAATGGGACAATGACATGTGTACCCTTTATATGATCAAAGGAAACTATGAAACCTAACTAAGAGATCAAATTAAAAGACAACACATGGTAAATTTTTGTGGTGGTTGGGTCCATTAAAAGTTTAATATGACAAATCCATGACATAACATGAGCCAATGAGAGCTTGCAACTTGGCAGGCTAGTAGAGGACCCAAGGCCATGTCAACACAATGTAAAATGGGTCAATCCACATAACATAAAAAAATAATGATCTAGTTATAAGGTGACACTTAGAAAAATATTATGCAATCCACTTGTATAGCTCGGTATTCAAAATAAAAGGCTAGAGTATAGAAAAAGGTGTCAAGTGTCAAACACGTGTCAAATACGAAATCTAGGTGGTGCATAGATATCCATAAAGTAATAGTTTTTTATGAAAATTAAATGTTTATGGGGATCATTTTGGTGGTTATAAATCCAAGTCACTTCAAGTAAAAGTCAAGCCTATGGTGAAAGGCCATGTGGACAAGCCAAAAGTAGTGACTATGTGATTTATCAAAGTGGATTTTCAAAGCCATTAGAAAAAAATTGAAGAGCTAATGGATCTTTAAATTAAAATAATTTAAAATAATTTCCATATATGAATCATATATTTCAATTCAAATTCTAAAATGTAGAGTTTAAATCTTTCTATCTCAAGGATTTACATTCACTTTCAGTTGATATCTACTAAGAACTACAAAGTATTATTTGATTATTGCTAAGAATGTCTCTACATTATTTCACCATAAAAATAATCCAAAATATCATTAATTAGAAATTTTGGAAACCATGGCTGAATTAGGAACATATGGAACTAGTAAGTAGGATTCAGCTCCATTCCTTTAATCGAATGGAAGAAACACCATCTTCCAAGACAATAGTTTTAACTATGTTGAATTAGCCACTAAAGATAAGCAATATAATTATTTATTATAACATTTAGAAATGACTTTAGATAGATACAATGATGATAATGAAGGATCCAATGATTTATAATATAGGTTAGAAATATTGGCACTTAAATCTATGGGATTACACAAGCCTGCATCTAATCCAGAGTTACTCTCCTATGTAGACTTAGTGTACCAAATGTTTCTTCAATCCAAGTGTGTTGACAATATGATTAATTATTTTAATCTAGAAAAAGACATTTATTTCATATCCAACCTAGCCTTATAGACTTATTATGACCTACCTAGACCAGAGATTATTTACAATTAGGAAACTGCCACCGAATGGCTTCAAATACATAACATCAAAGAAATTTTGAGGAACTCAAAAGATAAAAAGTGGAGATTCATATGTAATTCAAAAATCAGATAGATCCCCATCACCCAATTTATAAAGGGGTAAGGGGATGGATATGATGAATAGGATGCATGGGGTTGAGGACATAGGCTATGTAGATAAGAATTGTGTTCTACTTTTATCAATGATAATTGATGATTCCAAGACTCTCCCTTTGGGAGAAATAATATCCTATAACTTGGAAAAATATATTATGAAACACATGGCCAACCAAGGGGATATATTTATATGATGTCATACATAGTGGATACCATCTTCACTACCCTAAATTTCCCCCAATTCAACAATTGGGATCCAAAACTATAGTGGACTATACATTACACATTTTCAAAGGTATGAGTGTACAAATACAAATAAGAGATGAGGGTAATGGCTAATCACTTATACTATATTATGTATAGGGCCATCCATGGGTGGATAGACTATGCAATAATAAGATAGAGGATCGGTTCATCCTCAACTATCCAACATTGGTTGATTTAAAATTAAAAACTAGAACTCAGTCATTATTGCTACCAAGTAAAGACACACCTTTAGTTTGGAAATGGATACCAATAGGTAATGGGACCCTAAACATTTAAATTTCAAAAAATCCATCAAGCACAAGTTATCTCTAAGCATCACCTACCATAATTATCCTGAAGATGAAGACAAGTTATACATCAATACATCCAATGGCAAAGAGGTGAAGTAGAGATTAAAGGCTACCAATATACCATTGGTAAAGGGAAGGATGGAAGATGTAGGTTTGTATGAGGTTTTTTAATAATAAGGTTCTTAATTAGGAGCATACACTTATACAATCCATGTTTTTAGTAATGATGAGGAAAGACCAATCGACCTATAACTTAGTTGGAGAATACTTCAAGCATTATCTCATACTTTGGAGAAAGGAGGAACATATATAGAAAAACATATTGAGTAGGCTTCTATTTTAGGATCAACACATATTGTCCCATTCTAGGGAAAAATTATTGCCTCAGTATATGTAAGAGCTTTAGTAGATGTAATAGTTACACCTACTCCAACACCATCAACTTCAGCATCAAGGTTGCCTCCCCTACTTCTTGTGAGAGAGGAACTAGATATAACAAGTCAAGAGCATATTTATCTACCTCCTTCATTATTATATATCCAACCCCTAGGCATATTATATGATCCCTCAACCCTATACCATATGAACCTCTTTCCTTACAAGCCCCTCACCGGCCCTATAGTTAGACTTGTGAATATGTCATTGCCCATTATCAACCCTCTCATCATATCTTCCACTTATAAGTTCTCTAATTCTACCCATTTACATTTAATTATACCTAGACCTATGCCTAAACCATGTCCCCAATTAAAAAATAAAATTTCCACTATTATCATCCCCTAGGCTCCTCTATTCCCAACTAGTGATTCAACAACACTAGTTCTCCTTCATCTTCAAGAATGACACTTCCCACTTCATCCCCTATTTATACATTTATCCTAGTCACTTCCATATTTCCCTCTCATACATCTACCTTTCTTGGATTAATTATAGCTCAAAAATTACCCCCATATGCATAGCCTCTAAGTGGTTCTTTAAATAAATCATGGATAAAACAAATATAGTTAGCTAATATGGAAAACTAGGATTTGGTCATAGTGGACCCTCCATAGGTCACATTATAATTTGACAAGAAGGATAGAGAAATGAAGATATTGTTCAAGATTAAGGTCACCCATCAAGACCAAGCAATTGTATATGAGTCAAAAGAGGACTTATTTGAGATGACCAAGAAGAAGAGAGCCAATCCTATCCAACAACAACAATATGAAGAGGACCCCCTCTCAACTCTAAAGGTATATGGTGATGTAGCTACTGAATTGGTAAAAGAAATTAAATATAGATAAAATGATTTGGGAAAGTATCAAAAAGCCACATTATTATAGGATACCATAACCAAGGTGGAATGGGATATGGAACTGATGTTTGATACATTAAACACCTTGGCCTAGTACAAGGTAAAAGGGGATGAAGTCTATAATAATATTCTCAAGGTAGAAGGTGCATATGGGACATATGATAGAAAGATAATCAAGTTGGTGAAGTTGATTAGAATATTTTTTTTTGAATATTTGAATCTAATCCCATTATAGGATTTGATCTTTTCTCAATCCTATATGATCAAAAGAAGGAAAGTTTGAACTAGTGGATTTATGAAATGAGATCCCTAGGCTAGTCTCTCACCTAGTAGGGTGACAAAGTCATAAATCTACTTAAATAGGCTAAGATCTCACACCTTTCTAACAAGGATGGTTCCATCGCTAGCAAGGATGCCTTTAGATCCCAATTGCAAAACTTTATTGTAAATTTTAGAAAGGAATCCATGTCTAGGGGAATGAATTTTGGGTAGGAGATGGGCGAATTGGTAGCATCTTCCAATTAAAGAATAGAAAAGGTTATGGAAATTAATGAGTATATAGGACCTCTCTTGAGAACCCATGATGCAATGTAAGGCATTAAAATCAAATTGCTAAAGGAACATATTATTGATCTAAAATTGATTAACAATGATTAAAAATTATGATATTAAGCATAGATAAGGTAGATTTAATCTAAGAAATAAGTTAATATCATGCCATAGACTATCACCACATGAACCTCTACCTCTTCAACCCCTCTTAAAATATCTTCTTTTTTAGAAACACTAAAAAATAGTCCTTTAGCTATTGTGGGTTCACATTAATCTTCTTCTACACTAGGAGATTCATCATATACCACACCAATAGCATCTCATCCCAGTACTTAAGGGGTGAGATAGTCATCTATTGGGCTTTCTCTTGATAAATATCATGTCTTAATTCCCTTTAATGTATTGAAAAATATTCCCCTATTTGAATGGGGAATATTATTTAGTTTTAGGACATGAAGGAATTTGTCTACTAATAGATGTCATATATCTAGTTTTATTTTAATCATCTTAGGCACTAGGAGGCCTATTTATAGAGTCCCTCTCCCTCAATTATACTTTAGAATAGAATTTTGTGAAATTAATGCAAAGATAAAGAATAATTCTTGAATTTGCTCATTGTTTCATTATTTTTGTGTTTCTAAAAGATTTAATATAACATATGATTTAATTTTTAGAAGGGTTAAATTTTATAGTAGGGTTGAAAATGCATCTTACTAGTTTGTGATTTTTTCTATGCTAACAAAGTTTATCTATGTATGTTATGTTTTTTCTAATCTACAAATAAATGTGACTAAAGATATTTGTTTTAGGTATCTATTTTAAATATTAATTTTCATATATATGCATTATATTTAACCTAGAATAATATAGACACTAGAAAACCACACACTCAGTTCTACTCATCAAAGTGCCTTGATCATCCCTTTTACACTTAAAGTGTTGAAATGACCTATTTTTATCTAACCCATTCATCCAAATTATTTTGACTCACCTTGAGTCCAAGTTAGCTGAACTTATCCAAATAAACTCACTTTTTTAGCTAACACCATTTTATCCACCCTTTGACCCTCTTTAAAACCCACTTCTGCTCAGCACCTCAACCACTGATGGTTAGGGGTAACTCTTGGTGATTACCCTAACCATCGATGGTTAGGTCCCCAAGATGGTAACTCATCACTAGCTATTCTCAAGGAAATTAGGAATAAAATTTAATACTTTTATCTACCTCATCCTCTAACAAATCATAATGCCTTGTTACTCATCATCCTTATCCTTCTTACTCCATCACCTTTTTCTTATAAAAATAAGTGAGTAAGAAGAGAAATGGATCCAAAAATACATATCCAAATTATACATTCAATATATCTTCATACCAAGTACTCAAGTCTTCTAGGCATTTAAATATTCTTCACATAAGTTTCTCCTACAACCACAAACCCAAACCTTTAGTGAATTTATTCTATCTCTCCTTTACATACCATTATGTTCCCAAAATGATTTCAGATCAGTTAAGCATTGGATTGCTTTCATTTGTCTTTATTCATTCTAATTTGATATTCATATCTAGATCTAACCTCTTTAAATCCTTCTTATCTAACATTTTATCTCATCTACAAGAATTCATCTCTTCACATTATCATTCTCATATCTCAAATAGACCTGTACCCTCGACCATCTTAGATCTACAAAGATCTTCCCATATATGTTTTGAGAATTCCCAATCCCATCTTGTAACCATTAATGGTTACACATAACCGCTGATGGTTATCCATTTGTAACCTAAAACCTTAATTTTCTACCATTTAACCAACCATTAACTAGACCTTGTTTTCTCATTTTTTGTACCAAGGTAGACTAGAACAGAATAAAACATTCATTTAGTGAATTAGCATCTCTTTTGTTCATTTATTATATATTTAGCATACATTAGTAAAGTATTCATCTTATTTACTTTTGTGTATGTTTGATTTCATTCATCTAATTTTAGTATTAACTTGTTTTATGGGTGTGGATTGACAGCTTCCATATATAGCTCACACTTTCTTGGATCTAGCACTAGCTAAGCAATATACCCTTCCTTCTTTTCTAACAAACAAGATTTCTTTGAGTTATCTCTTATGAAAGTCATCTTCCCGTAGCCAAAGAAGAGTTCTCCACCTCATCTAGTTCATGTACACATTTATATGAAGTTTTTCTACCATATCTATTTTACCCTTTTCCACAACTTTTATCTCTTTATTTCATCTTAGTCATAAAAGTGAAAATTCTAGCCTAAACATTTTGGCACGCTCGATGGGACACTAGTTCCCTTTCTTTTTATTGTGGGGCCTAGTTCCCTTTCTTATTTATTATATGCTCATTCAATGAAATCAAAACATTTCCTTTTGGGTATAAAATAAAGTTTTGAACTCATGGTTTACTTTTTTTATTTTTCTCACTTGGTTAATTAAAGCATCATGAATTATTTTTAGCACATTTATGTTACACAACTAAACCACTTGCACCAAAAAAAACATCATAACATAATTGGGACAAGGCCCATTAGGATTTTATAAATGATTAGATTAACTTACCCTTTTTTGTGATCCTACATGGATTTCATCACCAAGGGGTAGACCCACTCCATTCTTTAGTAGAGTATAAACTCTAGACAAATGATATCTATTGGCTAAGCAGTCCAGCTTGGCTTTGGGTTCATGAAGTGTAGGAAGCAAGCCCCCATTACTAGGCCACATACTTGGTCTAGTATAGATTATTTTTAAGCACCATATTAAAATTTAAACCATCTTTAGCTTACTCTTTTAGTACCTAGTTCATAATCCAAACTTATTTCACACTTTATAGGGCATAAGCCAAAAGTGATTTAAAATGAATCTTCGAATTAATTACGCTTTTAGTTTGTACCTTCTTTGCCTTGAAATTTTATTTTCTTGTTCATTGTTTGAGGTGAGAGGTTTGTTATTCTTTTCCAATTCCTCACATGGTTCTTACCAAGAAAAAACTAAGGATTCACACCCATCAAACATTTTATGTCTTATCTTCATCATCATCCATGGGGTATAATTTAGAGGTTGAGGGTTCTCCTCATCATTATACCCCACCTACCATGTCTTAGATTTTTGTTGAGGGTGATGCTAAATTCACCACTTTTATTGATAATAACCCCATTTCCCTTCAATACTTTCTTAACACATTAGCTCATTATACCCCAATTGCTTCGGTTCCTCCTATGGATCCGCCTTTAAGCATGCCTCAGGAGTTTATGGTGGGTGTTACTTCTACCCAACCCTTGGTTACTACAAAGATTCTTCTTCTACCCATAACCCATATTTTACCACCACCCAAATCCAATCCAATATTCTAATCAATAATCAAATACCCCCTACACCAACCCACACATCTATTGTAGAGGTAACCCAACCTCTTGTTACTTATCCCACACCCACCTTAGGGGTAACTTCTACCCCTCTTTTCACCATTTCTTCTACCTTCACTAACCAACTAGGTTATACCCATATCAAAAACTTGGTACTTTCTATACCTCAAACTCTTCTACCCATCAACACATGAGTCATTACTCAAACTCAACCCCAACCTACTAATACAACCATACCTCGAACTAAAATAACCTTTCAACAAGTTACCACAACCTCTTATCAATATGTACCTAATCCACAAGCTTATGTATCCCCTTCAACTCAATCTTATGTACCCATTAATCCTTATGAGGTACCGCCTCAACCTCTTCAGACCGCCTACCACTATACAATATCTTCACAACCTCCTTATAAATATGTCACATATACCATTCCTCAACCCAACATATCATATAATATTCCATATACCTAACCTCCAACTAAATTGGTCAAGATGTTAATTAAAAAAATGACCAATCGTAAATCATCCATCTCAGGAACCCATAACCTTCTCTCTTACAACCAAATAAGCAATGAACCTATCGACCCATCCATCCCAATCTGATCTCATCCTCATCAATGGGAATTATCTAAATTTTCTAAATTTCAAGCAAAAGAGGACCCATAATAACATTTGAAGTCATTTTTCCATTCATGCTATTTAATTGCACATGATGATGCCCTCCTCCTTCGAACTTTCCCCATTTCTTTGACAGGACCTACTCTTGATTGGTATAGTGATCTCACCAAGTACTCCTTTTTTTATTTTTCCTAACTCAACCAAGTATTTTTAGATCAATTTTTGGTGAGCATATCTAAAAATGTTTCCATAACTAACCTTTATTCTATTAAGCAATTTGAAGATGAATAAGTTGTTGATTTTGTTGCTAGATAGAGAGGTCTTATCAAATAAATTTATTTCTCATTACCGCAAACTAAATTGATTGAGCTCTTTTCATGAGATTGTGCCAAACACATTTCACCCACTCTCAAATTTCAAACTTTCTAAACTTTTGATGAGGCCTTTACCATGGTATGAAAACTAGAAATTTTATATATTGAGGAAGTAAAATTAAAACTTTGGAACAATAATTCCACCTTTAAATCTAATGATCCTTCCTCATCATCAAAACCTACCAATCAATCCAAACCTTATAAATCGAAGGCATCTTCCAACTTGGTTATTCTCAAAACCACTCCACCTCTAACTATCAACCAATCCAACCCTTCAACCAATTCCTCTTACTATTTCAAACAACCCAACCCAAATAAAACCCATAGACCTCCAAAATAATACAATCCTATTGTAAAATATTATACTTTATTTTTAGAGAAACTACTCAAAGAAAACATCATACAACTTCCACCAATAAAACCTCCACAAAAATTTGACACTACTCACCCCATACCTAGTTGGTGCAATGAAAATGATTCATGTTCATACCATCGTGTTATTGTGCATGATGTTAGTAGGTGTAATACCTTCAAAATGATTGTCCAAAACATGATTGACAAGGGAGAACTCATATTTTACAATCCAAATTCACCCCCTAACCAATCCCTTGATATTTTTCATAAACCATTTCCCAACCATACACCCTCTACCAACTATAATGATAACCTACCTGAATCATCTCACACACATGAGGTCAATACAATTGATACAATCATTGATGAACCCTTTATTAAGGATACCATTACCTCAACCTCTATTTTGTATATCCCACTCATTAAAGTGGCTAACTTGCCAACCCTTCCTTTATACATCCATCAAGGAAGTTATCTCACCATCCTCACTTGATAAAACCATGGACTTACCCACACCTCCTTTATAAAAACTGAAGAAGGAAAGCATTGCTTAAACCACCTCTTCACCTATTTCTTCACCCATGGATGAGAAATCACCTATCATTAACTTTTAGGTTCAACCAAAGGAAGAAACCATATCCATCCCCTCACTTAAACCTATCACATCTATCATTAAACAACCCAACCTTTCTTTTGAAACCACTCTAAAAGAGGAAACTTCTTTTCATAAACATTCTATGGTGGAATCATCCTCCCAAACATTAAAATCCTCTCTTGAGAAAATTCCCTCACCTCCACTTAAATTCTTAATCTTTGAAACTAAGGATCAAGAAACTAAGCCTATCTACAAACCTTTTTCTAGAATAGCTCAAAATTTGGCATTCACCTCTCAACCCAACCTGCATAGAGCCACTTTTTGGCATCATCTAAGTCTACCTTATTAAAGGAAACCCAAACCTTAACCACACTTCCTTTAACCTATAAACCCATAATACCTCTAACCAACCCTTCTCCTTTTACAACTCTAGGAGAACCTTCCCACCTTCCTCCAATCAAAACCCCCAAATCATCATCTACTCATCAAACTAAACCCATCATATCCCAAACCAAACCCATCAAAAACCTATGGATACTTCCTAATCCCAATATTATTCATCCACCTTTGAAGTTAGTCTTTACCCTTCCTAAAATACTAAAATAAACACGCACTAAACCCATCAAGAGGATCAAACCAATCAAGTCTCCACCTTGAGCTAGACCCATACCACCTCCTTCGACCTTACCTTATATTTTTGGAACTCATCCCTCAAATCTCCCTATTTCATATTCCTTATCTCACCAACCTTCACCCTTTTCCTCACCTACATCTTTTACCAAATCATCAACCTCATCATCCTCATTTTTGGATAAACTTTCCCTCATTACTTTCCCACCTATAACCAATCAATCACCCTCAAGTTTTAAATCCTTCATAAAGATAATGCTAACTATAAAACCCCAACCTAAACTATTCACCCAAAATATTTAATCATCTTCTAAATCCATGGTGAGACCTTCTCCAAAAGGGGCTCCCACTCTACCTCTTAAAACCAAAACCTTGACACCCTCAACACCTTTGACTGAATCCTAGTCAGCCATCTTGCAAAGGTTGTTGAAAACTTCATCTATCTACTTACCACCCATCAAACCATTTTACCATTCTAAGAAATTTTACCACTCACATCCTACACCATCTTGGTTTAATGACTAATTAATATATGCCTATCATAGAACACCTAGACACGATATGGAAAGTTTTAAAGCTCTTCAAACCCTTATCCATAACTTGATGGATGAGTATGATTTATTTTTATATGAAACACATCTTAGCCCATTACTAACTCAACCATATACTCAACCCTTCTAAACCATACCCTCTCCCACACTCTCATCTAAAAGTGAAGAGAAATTAGAACAACCATCTAGTATAATGCCTTCTCTTATCCATACTATCTGCATGGTTACCTGATCTAAGGCCCAATAAAAAGGTAATTATAAATCTAAAGTATCTAACCCTTGGACATACCCTTATAACTCTCAACCTATTGACCAAACTCATATGCCCTCACCTTTATCCACACCATCACCAAAACCCAAGATATCCATTTTAGGTGTCCCTTCCTCCATCCCATATATAACCTTACAACACGTAGTGCTTAATCAACTTCACCAAAATTTGATAAAGATGACTCTTTATTATCTCATTCACATCTCACCCTATCATCACCAAGCACTCATTGAGACCCTCCAATCCATTGAGGTTCAACTTCATGATCCTTAACCTCTAGCATCCTTTATTGGTGATCTTCACCATTCCAACCTCATCACATTTTAGGATTTTGAGATTCCATTTGTTCATCCTAAGGATCTTGATCCTCCCTTGTTTATCACTACATACATCAACCAAACCTGGATCAAAAGGGTGATGGTTGATGGAGGATATAGTATTAACATTATCTCCTTGCATGCTTATGACCAACTACAACTACCCAAGAATATTATGTTTGAAAATTAAATGGTCCTTTTCTCTTTTAATAACACCATGGCTAGTAATTTAGGCATGGTCATCCTTTATATCCATTTAGGACCTCACACTATTCCTAAACTCTTCTATGTTCTAGAAGGTGAGTTATAATACAATATTTTACTTGGATTCCCTTGGATTCATGCCATGAGTTGTGTCCCTTCCACCATACACCAATGTGTCAAATTTTATAACATGGGTCAAGTCATTACCACCAAAGCTAACCCAAGTCCCTCCACTTCATGCAATATGACCTATCATCTAAACAATGTCCTCATTCCTACCTCATCCACTTTAACACCCACTAACAACACTTCCACCACTACCCATGAGGAAGCTTAAATGAGGTCATTCATACATTCATCTAAAATTCCAATAGATGACCCCTTACAACCCACATTCTAATGCCCCTGATTGGGAGAATACCATATTTTAGCTTTGGATGCTTTCCCCACCCCTTAAGAGTATGGGAGCCTCATCCATGATCCCAGTTATGACCCCAACATTAGTACCATCATTCCTTCTAGGGTCCCTAGAAATCAAAAAAAATTCATCTATGGAAGACTTGATCATCCATTTATTGCTCCCACCTTTACCTCTTACACTAAACCATTTTCCTTAGAATTCTTGTACCTTGACAAACTAACATTTGCTAAACTATTTCTTCATAGGTGTACTTGGAAAGGATTTGGCCTTGGCATTTATGAATAGGGACCCCATGAGCTACCCATGATCAAAACTCCAAATACTCAAGAATATTTTGGCCTTGGGTTTGAACCACCTGAACAACCCACTGACTCACTAGAACCCATGACCAACATTAAGAATGAAACCTACTCCTCACCAACCCATTCCCCCTCTAAGTCTGAGGACTTTAAGGTCACTCCTAATTTTTTTTGTAAACACTATTAGCTTAGGCCCCTTGATCTATCAAAATTATGTCCAAACTAAAACCTTACCTCTCATCCATTTTGACATGATCAAACATGAATCTCTTACCATATATACCATTCAATAATAGGATGATGATTCCATTCTCACCTACCTTAGTGTAAAAAATTATTTTATCCATGAGTCTCTTCCTCTTGAGAAGAAAACCATCTTAAATGAATCTATCATAGAGGTCATCTTGGGTACTCAAGATAATCCCCGCACAGTCAAAATTGGTCAATCCTTGGATTCTGGGGATCAATGATATTTTCCTTCCTTCTTTCATGACTGTAACATTGCATTTACTTGGTATTATAAGGATATTCTAGGAATCAACCCCTCTATTTCCCTCCATAGCATTTTCACCTATCCTAACATCAAACCCATATTTCAAAAGCTTTGTAAGATGCATCCTCACATCACACTTCTTGTAAAAGAGGAGTTTTAACATCTCTTGTCTATAGACTTCATACAATCCATAGACTATCCTCAATGGGTTTATAACATTGTCTATATCACCAAACCTATAGGGGACTTCACCTCTACCTTGAATTTCACAACCTTAACCTTAGTTGTCCCAGGGATAACTTTCCTTTTCCTACCATCGACCAACTTATTAACCTTACTGCTAGCCATGAAATTCTATCTCTTATGGATGGTTTCTCAGGATATAATCAAATCTTGATTTCCCCCATAGATCAACATAAAACCTCTTTTATCATCTCATGGGGAAACTTTTGCTATAGGGTCATGGCATTCAATTTGAAGAATGCTGGGGTAACCTACCAGCATGCCATGACATACATATTCCATGATCTCATTCAAAAAATTGTTGAGGACTATGTGGATGATCTCCTTAGAAAATATAAACATCACAAGGAATACCTAGCTATTCTCGCCATCATCTTTGAACACCTCATCCATTTTCATAAAAAACTAAATTTGAAGAAATGTATTTTGGGGGTCCTATCTAGAAAACTCTTTAGCTTCATCATCTCTCTTTGAGGAATCAAAATAAACCCTACCAAAGTTTGTGCCATCCTCAAGATTCCACCTCTAACCCACCTATAATAAATTTTATATCCTACAAGGCAAATTATAATCCATCTATCATTTCATCTATCAATTATCCAATATATTTCAACCTTTTTACCATCTACTCAAGAAAGACACTTATTTTAAGTGAAATAAAGACTGGTAATAGGCCTTTGATTTGATTAAATAGTACCTTCTTTCTCCATCAATTCTCACCCCTCTTAAGGAATATTAACCCTTCTACCTCTATATATCCACCACAAACCATTCCCTAAGGGTAATGATTAAACATCAAGATGACCAAAACAAGGAACAAGTTGTCTACTATATTAGTCAAACACTTATAGAGTATGAGACTTAGTACACCCATATTGAGAGGATTTGCCTTGCCCTCATTTTCATATCTACCAAACTTCATCACTACATCCTCAATCATAAAACCTATTTCATCACCAAAACTAAACCCCTCAAGTATATTCACTCTAAACCATACCAAAAATAGCATATGGGTAAGTGGATCATGTTCCTTTCTAAGTTTGAACTTGAGTTCCTCCAACATAATTCAATCAAATGGCAAGTCATTACTGACTAATTGGTCGAGGCTCTTTTACCAAACAATCAACACCTTCCTCTTACATTTCTAGATGAGTCTATTTTGAATCTACCTCAAGAAGACATCACCTATCAAATGACCCTATTCTTTGATAGATCCAAATACCAATGTGGTGGGGGTGTCAGAGTTATTCTCATTTTCCTTGATAGAGAACCCTTTCCTCTTTATTTGAAACTCGACTATGAGTGTACCAAAAACATGGTTAAGTATGAAGACCTAGTGATAGGTCTTTAAACTTCCCTAGCCTTGAAATTCAAAACCATTACTATCTTTGGTGATTCCCAACTTATCATCAACAAATTTAACGGTTCCTACCAATGAAAAAATGACATCCTAAAAAGTATAAATACTTAGTTGATGTAATCTTGGCATCATTTTACCATTACTCTATCCAATCTATTCCATGATCCACTAATAAGTTTATGGATACAATGTCTTCCCTTACTTCCCAAATCCCAACTTAAAATACCACTTCCAAATTCTTTATCACCATTCACCATTTTTTTATAGCCTCATATATCCACTCTGACCTTCCTATTATTTACAATGTAGGAGAATCTACCTTAGACATTTGGTATGAATAAACCTTCAACTACCTCAACCTTGGTGTAGTTCATCCTAACATCTCTAGGAATGTTCTATGAGCCTTCCTCCAAACCACTTCTCATTATACCATATTAGTAAGAAACCTCCATAAAAGTGGTTTTGATGGCCTTCTTCTTTGTTATCTTTGTGGTTAGGGGGCCTCTTATTCTATCAAATAAACCCATGATGGAATTATTTGTAGACACTTTGGTGGCCTAGTTATCGCTAAATGTATCATTCACCTTGGATATTATTATCCCACCCTTAATCAAGACTATTATGATTATGTAAAGAAGTGTGTTAAATGTCAAGAATATGTTAATTTTCATCATGCACATGCACATGGCCTTAAAACATCCAAAGACCTTTGGCCTTTCTCACAATGGGGATTGGACCTCATCGAAGAAATTAACCCTCATTATTCACAACATTACCACTATATCATCATCGCTACCAAATACTTCACTAAGTGGGTCGAGGCTATCCCTCTTATTTCCACCAAAGATAAAAAGATCATTGACTTCATAAACCACCATATCATATATTATTTTAGTGTTCCCCATAAGATCATCACTGATAATGGAAAATATTTCAATAATAAGAAATTTTATGGTCTTTATCATGTCATTGGCCTCAAACTTAGCTTTTCCTCACCTTACTATCCATAAAAAAATGGACAAGCTAAGGTTTCCAACAAAATTCTAACCAAGGTCATCAATACTTCAAGTTGGGATTGGCACTTATATATCCCCTTCACTTTTTGGGCCTATCATACCAGCATTCAAACATATATAGGTGCTACCACATTATTCCTTATCTTTATATTAGAGGCAATCTTGCCTCTCAAAGTATAAATTCCCTCTCTTCACATATCATTGCAAGACATTATTTTTGAAAGTGGCTACCATCAAGAATGTTTAGCCCAACTGGAGATACTTGATGAACATCACCTCACAACCCTTAACCACCTTCATGTCTACCAAGATCACATTATGCATGCCTATAAAAAAAATGAGAGAATGAGAATTCAAAATCAGATATCTCATCCTCAAATAAAACCAACATGTCACCAACATGTAGAAAAGAAAAAGAGGCAAGTTTTCCTTTAATTGGCTTGGACCCTACATCATCGCCCATAAGTATGGATCAAGAACTTATAATTTATCCTCATTTAAATGAAAACTAGAACTTGAGCCTCTTAATGCTTCACATCTACATCCTTTCTTCTATTAAAATAAGGATCAAACTCACCTTCTTGTCTAACTTAAACTCATCCCTTGATTCAAGAGATTTTCCACCCTCACATTCCTTTTTTCTATACTTTTTAGGATAACTTAATTCAAATAGAACCATGTGATTATATATCACAACTATTACATAATCTTGAATATGGGTACCCTAGCTCTACCCATAGCATGGTTCTCATGGATACTTTTTGTTTTTTATGAGATGAAATCCCATGGTTTTTAGTCTCTCAAAACCCATTCCTTTCCACCCTCCACTACCTTATTTTTCTAAATGTTTATCCTCATAAAGATATACCTTTAAGACTTATTAGACTTGTCCATGTCTGAAACTAGCATTCAAACTATTTGTGATACCTAAATATATCATTTGGATCACCAAATTTCTAGCATTTTGTAAACTATTCCCTTGAAGGATAACTACCCCATTTCTTAAACATTGCTTAAAAGATAGACTACTCCCATGAAGGATGGATAACTACCAAAAATTATAAACTTAAACCACTCTCTTGAAGGATGGATAAGTCAAACATATATTGAAATCAATTCCTTGAAGCTTCCCACATCTATCAACTTCACAAACTTCTCAAAATAAAAAAAATCAAAAGCACAAATAGACCCTTTCTCAAAAACAAAATAAACATCCCAAGAAAGCTACAATCAGCTTTCCCTTCAGTAGACTTCCTTCATTGATTGGTCTACACCAAGAATAATACATGGACTTGTCTAAATTTGGTTCTTAGGTCACCTATAGAAGGGGCAAGGCTACCCACATAAGGTTATCTTCCCTATTCATGCATTTACCATTCACTTACCACTTATTCCCCTTCTTCCATTCTCTATGAATCAATGAAATTTTGAGCTTATTAGACACAACATGATCAAGATGCAATTATATTAACCAAATTATTCTTATGCAAAATAATCAAATGGACAAAGTTCACTAAACCCCAACTAACTTCGATGATGTTTTTGGTCTTTACTAGTAAAAAGCCATCATGCTTCTTTTCTTTCCCTTTTATTATTGACTATTGGAAACATGCATCTCCTAATTCTCCCACATTTCATCTTTTCATAACAACAACCCCAAACCAAACAAATCCTCTATCTTGGATATTCCTTCTCTATCACTTAGTTCTTAGAGATTATTACTCTCTACCCTCTATCAACCCACATTCTTTAATCAAAACTAACACTACCTTCAATAAAACCCAGACCATGTGGTATGTCAAATTGGGGTAACTCATTTGAAAACCACCTTGACCTATTTGGGGAATTTCCTTCCCTAATATTTTTGGAGATTACTCTTCTCCTTCTTCCTTCCTCTTTTACTGATCATCTAATCAGAACCAGAATTACATATGACCTAAAGTTTGTATTAGATTCTATGTCCATATAACTATGTAGGTAGAGTTCACTTACCTAGTGCATATAAAGTGATTTCAACCACCCCTTTTCCAACATAAATTTCACCCAACCATAGATCATTATCTTTCTACCCATCTTTTGGCTATTGACCATTTAGAGATTATATTTTCTCCACCTTTTTTGACCATTTGGAGATTAATTTTCTCCACATCACTACCCTAGTACCAGAACTACATTTGGCCTAAAGTTTTTGTTGGATCCTATGTCCAAAAAATTATGTAGACAACATGAAATTGCCTAGTGTATTTGGACTCAGCTCAGCCATCCCTTTCTTTTCAACCATTAAACATTATCCTTGAACTATTACACCACATCCATCTTGATGTTAAAATTTTTGACCTAAACCATTTGTATATTTTGTGATGACCTTGTTGTGGTCTTTTTGACTGTACTAACTAACTTTTACATGTTGAGCATTAAAACATTTTAACATTTTTCACTTAGTGCATGTCCAAAACATTGGAGTCCTCTATGGGATCACTTCCAATTTTAGATACCCACACATGGGATCAATTATAAATTTGAATACCCTAATAGACACTGATTCATTTTATTTAGAAGGCTAACAAGTGTACTGAACCATCATAATATGGTCATGTGGTCCATTGGTCACCTATGTTCTTAGCATTGAGCTTATTTTTACCAATATTGGGATCCCTAGTTATTTCATGATCTTGGCTATGGCATTTTTGTCATTTATTGTGTGTATCTTTGCATTATAAAAGCCCAAATTAGAACCACTCTTTATTCACACACCTTTGTGACTAACCATAAACCATTCATCAAACCCTAACTTGATTCAACTTCTCCTCATCATCTCCTATTTTGAGGGGGTAATCCTCCCATACTTGGGGCAAACTGTCCTTCAACCAACCATCAAATACATGATCTATTGTTGTTTTGTATCTTGTAGATATAAGTTTCATATCAAAAAGGGGCAAAATGTAGACACTAGGAAAACACACACTCGATTCTAATCATTAAAGTGCCTTGATCATCCTTTTTACACTTAAAGCATCAAATTGAGCTATTTTTATTTAGCCCATTCATCCAACTTATCCCAAGTCACCTTCAGTCCAAGTTAGCTAAACTTAGCCAGCTCAACTCACTCTTTTATCTAACACCCTTTTATCCACCCTTTGACCCTCTTTAAAACCCACTTCTTCTCAGCACCTCAACCATTGATAGTTAGGGTAACCATTGATAGTTACCCTAACCATCGATGGTTAAGTCTTTGAGTTGTTTACTCATCACTAACTATTCTTGAGGGAATCAAGAATAAAATTTAATACTTTTCTCTACCTCATCCTATAACACATCATAATGCCTCATTATTCATCATTGTTATCCTTCTTACTCTGTCACCTTTTACCTATAAAAGGAAGTGAGCAAGAGGACAAAAGGATCCACAAATACATATCCAAATTCTAAATTCATGTTATCTTCATATAGGTACTCAAGTATTCTAGGCATTCAAATATTATTCACATAGGTTTCTCTAGTAGCCACCAACTTGAACCTATGGAAAATTTCTTCTATATATCCTTTACAATACCATTATGCTATAAAAATCATTTTAGATCAGGTAAGTATAAGATTGAGCCCATTTATCTTTCTTCATTCTACTTAGATATTCTTATCTAGATCTTAAATCTTTAAATCCTTCCTATCTAACCTCTGATCTCATCTAAGAGCACTCATCTCTTCACCTTATCATTCTTAGATCTTGAACACACCTATACCCTCAGCTATCATAAATCTATAAACCTCTTCTCGTATATGTTCTGAGCATTCCTAGTCCTATCAGGTAATTGTTTATGGTTACCCCTAATTGGTGATGGTTACCTATAACTAATGATGGTTAGCCCTTTATGAAAAACTCTTATTTTCTACCATTTAACCAACCATTAACCAGACCTTATTTTCCCATTTTCTATACTAAGCTAGACCAAAATAGACAAGAATAGAACAAAACATTCATTTAGTGGATTAACATCTTTTTTATTAGTTTATTAGATCTTTATCTTACATTAAAAAAGCATTCATCTTATTTTCTTTTTGTATTCTTGATTTCATTCATCTACTTTCATCATTAACTTGTTTTACGAGTGTGGATCGATAGCCTTCATAGATTGCTCATGCTTTCTTGGATCTAGCACCAACTAGGCAATCCAACCTTCCTCCTTGTCTAAAAAACAAACTTTCTTTGAGTTATTTCCTATGTAGGACATCTTCCCCTAGAAAAAGAAGAGTTTTCTACCTCATATGGTTCATGCATGCATTTATACTAGGTTTTTCTACCATATCTATTGTACCCTTTTCCACAAATTTTATCTCTTTATTTCTTCTTAGTCATAGAAGTGAAAATTATAGCTTAAACATATCCCCACTGCATTTATGATATTCTAAGTCTAGCCTTAGAATTTCATGAATGTTAGTTTTATTTATATTATTGTTAGAAGGAACAAAAGGAAATTTGTTGGTCCTTTTTTCTATAAATAAAACCTCCTTTTATACTTTACCTTGCTTCTCTTTTTGAACTTTTTAAACTTAAATCACTTTAGATTAAAGCTCATTGTAAATATCCACCTATTTGTTTTGATTTTGGGTATAAATTGGCAAAATATAAAATCCATTTTACATCATAACAACACAAACAAATTTTAGATAGATTGTGTCACTACTAAATTCCTATTGTCCCTACAATAAGTTCTACTTGTAGACTAAGGGTGGTAGCCATATAATCATTCTATAAAAATTGAATTAATCCCCAAGGTCTTTTAGTACCTATATTATAAACTAAGAAATATTTTTTTGCTATTGATATTATATCCTTGACACATATATACATCAACAATACTACTTATGGTTCATATACCCTCGGTAAACACATAATGTTTTCAAATTTTATCAATTATTGATACTTTGGATCTTGTAGGAACTTATTGAGTCTCAATCTCTCTAAGTGCATGCCTTAAGGGGTGCACCAAGAAAGGGGTGGGTAGCCTATTGGTGCTTCTCAATATTGCTTTCCCTTACTATCATTTGTTATCTACACACCCATCTCCTAAGAACCATTCTTTTAAGATTTTCCTCCTATTTTCAACCTCCTCTAGTAGTTTTCAGCCTTCATTAGCCCTTCCCTAGCCTAAAATCCTTTTGAAATTTTAAATTACATCAACAGCCTCATCAAACTTGTAATCTAGTTGATAATACTTATTTAGGGTCTAGGTTGGCCCCTAGCTAACCTAGAGTAAGACCTAATTTATTTATTTTCAATAAAGATATAAGGTCAATTGGGTTGACCTTATCATCCTATAGTTTTTAAAAGGACTAGGGTTAGATATGCCTATATAAACACATCCATTTCATCATTTCTAAGAGAAGAGAATAAGATTTATATATTATGCATCTACTTATCTACTATTATAATTGAGGAGCATAGCTTAGGGTTTCATACTTTCTTTGGAGATATGGAACTTATCTTATGGAAAAGTATATTAGATGCATTGATAGGTTGTGTATCTTAGAGATAATTTCTCCTTGTCATCCATATATACCACAATAACCTTTTTCAAAGAACCTTAGCTAAGGGAGAGATTGAATATCAATAGGTTTGTCTTCAAAGTTAACTATTCCTAACTTTTTCCTCCTTTGTAAGAGTATATAGATATGCATTTGTACTTCTCTCCCATGTATTAGGATTTTGTATACATGGATGTGAGTATATGTATTTTATGCATGCTTAATTTTAATTTTTATTACCCCTAATTTGTGCCACAATATTTGGTGAGAAATAGATTAGATTTGTCTTTACTTTTTATTAGTTTAGTGAATGTAAAAACATAGGACCTAGTTAGCATTATTACATAGTTTTTCTTAATTGCAGGCTTTGGAAACCTCCCTAGTGAATTTATTGTGGTAAGAGATCCATTGGCTAGGTCTAGTAGAACCATCTTGGTCATGACCTATAATATCTAATGTATCCACAATCAGAATTGTAAGTAGGATATATCTTCTCTAAGCTAGGATTGATTTATATATATGTTACATTTCCCATTGCATACATTTTGGTGAACTCTATGTGGACCTAACCCTTATATATTTTATTTCATGCCATCATTTTTATCATATTATTATATTTTTTTCATATATGTAGTATGATATAAAATAATTTGTTATAGTTCTAAATCTTTGTGTGCAGGTTTAACATAGAGTCACTTCAAAACAACTATGTTCTATCTATGTAGGTATTCATCAACTAGAGGTTACTGAATCAAATAGATTGACACATTACCCTTATTTAGTTATATATTAGCATACACTATCAAATAGCTTGAACTTGTTTGCTAATTATTTTTGCCAACATGCATGTTAATAAATGCCATCAAATAGGGTGACCATATTCCTTATTCTTCTTTAGCATATAGGGTTTTGTATAACTTGATCGAACCAGTCAACCAAATTTTCATAAATTGAAAGAAACACTCAAATAATTTCATCATAAAATTTTCAATATTAAACATATCCAATCCCACCAAGGTTCCTCTCTTTCTCCTCCATAATTTTAGTAATCTCTTCAAAAATACAACCCTAGATCTAACTAGGTTGACTTGGTCAACTTAGTTTAGTAGTTTGTCTTCTATCTGAGAGACTTAGTCAACCTATTATACTCTATTATTAAAGACCTTGTTAATACAAAATATAACTAACCTAGTCAACTTTTTTTATACTATTTGCATACAATATCACTTGAACTGACTCTATATTATTCTTAATCAAGGAATTAACAACTATTTACTATTAATTAATTCACATTTTATTTTTAGATATTTGCATGCTTAGAGTAATGCACATAATATAAATAGGTGTTTTTTCAAATTACCATTATACTTACACTATTTTACTCTTTTTCACACAGTACCAAATCACATAACATGTAAAATGTATTTAAACACTTGTATTCCCAAGGACTACCTACTTGGATTTCATCACAAGGGGGAACCCAACTTGGTTTTCTTTTTAAGTATAAATACATGGTTAATGGTATATATTACAAATCACCATGAACCCTTATCACTGTAGGATTATGAAGTGAGGGGGTAGGCCCCAATACCATGTTAGTACCATTACCAACATAGATCCATTTTAGCCCAACATCCTATAACCATCCATAGATTTCCTTGCTAGTTCCCTATTTTAGCCAACTCTCCTATCGTATTTAAATAAGCACTTCCTAATAATCTAATAACTCTTAGGATGACCTCTTAGTTACAATTTACTCTTCAGTTGATTACTTGATCTCTGGTCATTACATGTTGTATTGAAAAAAAATTCATTAGCTAGCATTGGTGCAAGGTTCATGTTGTGTGCCCCAATTGGATTGCTAACACTGATCTAATTATTTGTGAGTTTTTTTTTCTTTTCTTCACTTATCTTGAAAAAAAAACCACCATTTTAGAACACTATGATTCTAGTCAATATAGTCTCGTACAAACTATATTTCTCCTCCTAACAATAGTACATAATCAAATTATTTGACTATGTCTTCTTATATCTCCTTTTTCATTTATCTATCTATTATTACATAATTGAATAAATGACTATGTATCCTTATCAACATGTTTTATCTCCTATATATAATAGATAGTCAACCTGCATGACTCTATATTCCTCTCTACCTATTAAGTTATAACACATAGTTGACTTGCATGACTCTGTATCATTTTTTATTACTTTGTCTTTGCATCATATATTTCCTTCTTAACCTTTCTCTCTCATCATGAACTTTAGGTTTTAGGATAACATAGATTTGAACTCAAAAGATATGATGAGTTTTACCAACCCAAATATCTTTTCCCAAAATATATTATAGATCCTACTCTAGACAAAAGTAATGTGCATGTGACCACTTGAATTATAAACTATGGGACCACTCCTCATGCATATTTAGTTTTTTACCCTCTATTCACCTTATAAGATCAACCTAAATTAGAGTATAGTCTAGAAATTCTTTTCTTCATTAATGAATTTACTCAACATTAAGGAAATGACCCTTATGATATTTATCACCTTATGATAAGTGGTCAAATATAAGAACCCCATTCACCTTCCCCCACATTATCACATGGATTTTGGGGCAGTATATTCTTTGCATCTCAACCTATTCCTTCTATTTTTACCCCTTATCATACTATGACCTCTTCTTCATTCATTTCCTCCACATCCATACTAATTATCTCTACTAACATGGTAGGTTCAACATCCAATGGGCCTTTTCCAAGATCCATTCATTTTAATTCCTCCACTAGTGCATCATTTACGACTGATGGTAATCATTCCATTGGTGTTTATTCTTTTAATCATTCTACTAGTGCATTTTTTTAACACAAGTAAATCATGATCCTAGTGCCTCCTTTGCTAACAATTCATCTCAATATAATAATATCATGCATTCCACTACTCATAATGGTACCTAAGCCACTAATACCAATTCTAATTTTTAACATGATGCAAATAACACCACTCAAACCCATCAAAATGTTTTTTCAAACTATTAAAAAAATTAATGCTTTTCAAATTAATAATGCCAACCAAATGATGTAAATATAAAACCATTTTATTCATCTTCAAAGTCACCATCAACAAGTTCCATGGGGATTACACAACCAAAATGCCCATCCACCCCCACCCCACCTTAGTGATTCTAATGGAAATATTATCCCTTAACCTCTTATTGTTAATAAAATAATCAAAAACATTCAAAATGAACCTCTTAAAACTCAAATTGTTAACATTGATATAGGAGGTATCACCTCTACCATTAGCTATAATGGGTCAACCGATCCTACCCTACACTTAAAAACATCTAGAAATATATAAAAAGATTAGGTCTACTTAATTTTTTCTCCTCTACTAAGATCTTAGAAAAAAAAACCCTCTCAAGATATCCTTTATATTGGTATAACCAACTCAAAGCTCATTCCATCACTAGTTTGGAATATCTAGTTAATTCTCTAGTACAAGAGTTTCAAACTAGTGACCTCCTTAAAAAAACCTTGGCTAATTTTGTTAATTTCAAGAAAATTGAGACAAAAACTACACAAAATTTCATCAAATAGTGGAAGACCTTATCTAAGAAGTGGGAACATAACATGGTAGATGATAACCTCTTTCATCTATTCACCAACATTCTCTATCCTAAGTTTCAATATCAGGTCTGGACTCTTTCTCCAAGAACTTTGGAAGATGCCATTGACCAAGCCAAGTAAAAATATTTCCTCGTGCATCCGTTTGAGCCATCCTAACATCCTAGGGGCACTCTATGTTCATCAAAAATAAAAATTTACATTCTACTAGCAATGGTATGACTAATTGTTATGATACCATTCATAATATTCAAGCTATTATTCCCAACCATGTTTTCAAACAAGCTTCCCCTATAAACCACATCCCTAATCCTCACTTTTCTCCAATAAATAACATCAATGTTAATAATCCATTATCCTTATCAAAATTGTAAAAATGTTTAATAAGGCCTCTTCCATGAGAGTTTGGTCCCACTCATCGTATGAAATCATGGTACAATCCAAATAAATTATATTGGTTTCACTAGTTGGGGTCATTATCATGTGTCTTGTAGGTAATTACATAAATTATCTATGAATTTCCTCCTTTGTTCCAATTTTGACCATGATTCTCTCATTTTTAAATTTCAACAAGCCTATGACATTACCTTCAAAGCTCTTAAAACATAAATCAAAACTCAATATTTGAACCAGGCTAATGCTCATCTAGCCATCTACAAAGACCCTCTTCTAAATCACCAAGATCATAATGATAAGTTGACCCTTTCCACTAATAAATTTGATAGTCTTATCTATCCAACTCCCAAATAAAATGTGTTTAACATGAATAATATGTAAAGGGTATTTTCCTTCATTGATTCTCATCCCACCCATACTCACCAAACATCTCACACTTTCCATATTATAAAATATTATTCCCCAACTCACCTAACATAATTGGGGCATAAATACCTTATCTCTTTTAATGAACCACTTATAACCCTTCCATTGGATAACACCTCTCATACCATTTCTAAAATTTCTCCAACCTCTTCACACATTGCCAATGATACTCAACCTTATAATGCCACTTCTTTAAATATATCATAATATAAACCTCCATCAAATACCTCATCCTATCATGATAATCAACCAATTTGTTCCCCAATTAAACCTATGACATCTTATTAACATAATTTTACATGTAATTTTGCTCCTCCTTTTGAGGATCTCCTCCATCTCTATGCACCTATATCCAATATTCCCCTCATGGGTTATGATGAATGGGATCTTATCATAGGGATTACTAATATCCCATCTCAAATTCCATTGATTAAACTCATGAAAACTTATTTTCATCATCATAACTTCCTTATACAACTCCTATTCAAAATTAACACCCCTCATCCTCCCATAGAAGGACATGAAGGTACCTTATCTAGGTTAGAATATAACATCTTAAAATAGTGAGAATATATATATCTATACACATTGATGAAATAATGGAAAATTTTATCTCTCAAATTCCCTATTATTTATATGATTCTAGATGATATTATAATTCATGAAAATGATCCTCCCCTCTTTATAAGCATTCAAATAAGTGACATCCAAGTCATGTGTGAATTTATTGATGTGGATTTAGGTACTTGCATTACCTCCCTCAACTTTATTAAAACCCTTGGATACTCTAAATGTAATCTTAAGTCTACATGTAACACATGTAAATGTTATTAACAAAGGTGAATGCCTCCCTTAGGTTCTATGTAGAACCATATCACCATCCCACCTATCATTATTTAAATGAAGGTTATGATATTTAATTTTACTATCTTATAACATCTTTCTTGGTAGGCCATTAACTCATTGCATGAGGTTTGTTACCTCTTCTACCTACCATTGTGTAAAGTTCCCTCATGATGGTGAAATATATAGGATTCTTGAAAACACTAACCTTTATAATTTTGAACAATTCTAAGACCATTGTGTATTCAAAATTCCAACCCTTTAACCCTTATCAAGTGTTATATATTGAGAATATTAAAAATTTAATCTCCCTATTAACTCTACATAAGGATATCATAGTCACCCTAAAATCATCAAGAATATACCACCTAACCTCTTATATTTTAATGATGATGCGCCTGATGAGATCAACCTCAAGATAAAAAAGATTAATTTCTCTCTTCATCTCATTTCTTAGCTTCTACCTTATCTAAATCCATGTTCCCATCAAGCATTTGATGATGATATACTCATAGTCTTAATTAAGACTCAACACTCTATTTATCACACCAAATTTTATGAGAAGGTCGTCCCTACTTGTATAATTTATCTTCATACACCTAACTATGATGATGGTTATACCTTAGATGACCCATTTTTAGGAGGTCTTGTTTAAGCTTGAGATTTAAATATCATTCATTATAATTATTTTTTATTTTAGTATTTTCATTTATCTTATTGCAATACATCTTATAGTGTTCCTAATTTTATAATTCTTCTTCATTTTTGTAGGGTAGAGATGGTACGCACACCTCTAATATTTGAAAAACCTATTAGGATCATGCTTATGGATTATACTAATTGGTCCCTATAATTTCAATAGATACTAAGACCATTATATTTAGCTTTCCCATGCTATGATTACTACCATCCTTAAACCCTATATGCATCTCACCCATCCCTTATCTAGATCACATTCTCACTTTAGCTAAGCCTCTTCCTTCTTCTAATCTAATTTCTCCTTCAGTTGAGCCTCATACAATCTCTCCACCAACCCCACATCCCCTTGGTGATGGCTTGTTCCCTTTATAGTAGTTTTTCACTTTTCCATACTGTGATATTCATAGATTTATTAGTCATGAGACTATAGATTGTAAATTATACTAGCCTTCCACATCTTCTACTTCCACTTCCTCTATTAGTACACCCACAAAATCTACTAACAAGCATATTTATTACTTTCATGACATATATAATCATTCATCCACTCATTTTCATAAAATTTGAAAATATATAGACACCTTGCATCCCATTATTCCTTATCCTATAGACAAGGCCATACCCCCCCTAAAAATATTACCTTAACATATTCCCAAATATGGAGGGGTATGTTGTTTTTGACACCAATGTGGTACCCATCACATTGATTATTGTCACATCCTTTAATAACATCTATAGGAGTAACTTATGACCATTATTATGCCTATTATCCCTCCTATAATAGATCACCTAGAAAATAAGGCTCCCCTTCTTTGCATGTGGTTTCCCAACCTATGGCCCCTTTTCCACTTCTAGTTTCTCCAATTGTGGTTCTTTCACCTGTGGATTCTCCTCCACCTATGGTCCCTTCTCCATTGGTGACTCCTTCATGTCCCACAAATTCCACTTTCATTCCTTCTCTTTAGTATCCCATGAATGATGGACCTCATGAGCATGATATTTTATATGCCTACATTTTTTTGTTGAAGAGATTTGACAATAGTTATTTTTGTAGCTTTCTCTAAAGATAGATGATCCCCTTGTTGTAGTTAGATTCCATCTTCATAGAAATTTATTATATTTTATGGATAAATTTATAAATATTTATGACAAAAGCTTTGTTTTCCTTCATTTATTTCTTAATTTAAGATTATACATGTTCTCCAAAATTACATTTATCTATATTATATCATTTGTCACTATGTCAAATTTGTACCTATCTTATATGGTTATTTATATCTCACACTACATGTTGTTTATGGTGTGATTCCCTTCCTTATGTTATTTTATGGATTCTTTTCATGATTACATGATTTTCCTCTATACATTCATTTATTTTTTAAGGATGTATTGTCTCCTTATCATAACTTTTTTCTACCTTATCTCCATAACATGGATAATCATTATTATGATTTGGTTATATAAACTTTGTTACCCTTAGTCCTCCTTATTTACCATATTATTAGTTATCAAACATGTCATCTCATTATAATCTCATTTTATCAATCCGTATTGGATCTCCCATTATTTATTTTAGAAAACTAAGCATACACATGGTTAAAATTTGAGATAACATGTTGGTTCATAGGTAAGCCTAATCATTTTAGTCAGTTTTATCTTTAGATACTTATCTTCCTTTAACCAAAGTCTAAAGATAATTTGTGTGTATCACTTTTTCCCTCATATTGGTTATTTTAAGTCCATATAGAGGAGAAATCTTAAAAATCCATACAAATTTAAAATCCAAATCATTTTAACAAAAGTAAATGATACAAAAGGCAACATTAAAAATTCCAAAAGTCAAATCACACTAAAAATGTGAATCAAAGCACGTATCCATTTTATAATCAAAGAATAAACTCCATATTTTCCATAATGATATATTTGAGGTCCATTGGGGTGTGGTATACTAGTATATTAGACAAGGAGAATAAAAATATCTTTTATCATTACCTATTTTCTCACACAAGTATCCTTTGTATATTGATGGTCGCTATTCACTTATTGTCTTTCTATGTCCTTAGTATTCCTCATGTTTCCTAAGCTCTTCCCATAGATTAATACATTGTGTTATTTACATTTCCTCTTTCATTTTACATAATGTTAATATTTTCCCTTGAGAAATATTGTTTTATTCACTGATCACTTCCCATTAGGGATTCCATTTGTAAGTTTAAGTATAAGACCTTGGATAGGGCAAGGCTTTCCTCATAAATTACCAATTTACCATTTTAAACATCCAATTTAACATATATTTCATATTATTTTCCACCTCATTGGTGTTCAATTTGTGAGTTGAAAAATAATACCATGGATAGGACCTAGCATTCCTCAAAAAAAATTCCAATACCCAAGTCACAATGAAATTACATGTGTCAAATTTGAGATAAGTCATGATTGATCCTAAACTACACATCATGGACATGCTCCCCATCTTGATATAGTATGTTTTATGCATAATTTATTAATCTTTCACTTTTATCTTTTAAATTTTTTATTACAAGTAATAATACAACCAATTTTCTTAAGTTTTTCATACTTTCTAGATTGAATGAGTGTGATCAACTTAAGTTCATTTTCCCAATTTGGTTTCTGCTTTATACATCCAAATGTGATTTAGTAGGATTTATTGACTTAATTTTTTTAATTTTATACCATTTTATCTTTTATGTGCCTTCCATTTTATTACATTATCTTCATACTTCTCAACATGATATAGTGTGATTTTACTTGTTTTAATTTTGTGTCGATATTTGTTCATGGTTTATAAACATTTTGTTACCATTTTTACCATCTTTGGTTTGTTATAGTTAGTCATATTTTTTTCTTACACATTTCCCATAATGATATAGTGTGTAGTACATCTATTTTTATACTCTTCCAAGTCATTATTTTCTTCTTTATTTTTAACCATGCATTTGTATCACATAATTATATAATATAAAAAAACTCCACATATATTTCTCATTCCATATCCAAAAAAATAAAAATACATGTGCTATAAATAAATATATACATGAATCAACAACCATAACCAAATACAACTCCTAAGATCAAATCCAACTATCATAATCAGCATTTATATATATCATGTTTTTTATACAATACACTGGTATAAAATAAAACATACTTTATCTCTATGGTTGGGCTCCATTTTGACTATCATATGGTCTAGCCACACTACCTATATATGTCTAAGACTATCCCCTCTAAATGGTATAATGTAATGAGGTAGCTTAGGATCTCAATCCTATTACCTATCCTATAGGTTGATGACATGGGCCCATACCTATCCAAGATGGATCATGGTATCCATGTGTGCTACTCTCTTAATAGCCAGGGCATATCAGGCCTATGACTTTCTCAATACCACCCATGCTAGTTTCTATAATTCATCCCCATGTGTTTTAAACTTCCTCATGGCCTCCCCCACTAGTCTAAATTAGACTACCTATGTTGGTGTAGATGGTACCATAGGATCATCTAGAGTGGTGGGGTTGTATGGTGCTAACACCCTATCCAAAATGTTATGACACACCACCATAACTAGGGATCCTCATATGACCTTCTCTATTGTAGGATCTAAAAAATCAAAACTAGATAGATATCAGATCATAGATCTCAAAATAAATTTATATACTTTAATCACATGTAACTAATATTCTATATCAAAGCTTAAAATTGTAACCTTTCTTACTAGTTCTGATATCACTAACCACTATCTCCCCATATACTCACTTACCAAGCATGGTCTCTCCATCTAATCATCCTCTAAGCCCCTACTCTATAAATAAACTCCATTCTAGTTTAAATATAAGAGTCACCACTTTAGTACACTATGAGCCTATCCTAAAAGGTTCCTCTATGAACCAACTATGTCCTAGACCATATATAGGGTCCTCTTCTGTGGCTACCCTCACCTGAGCCCACTCTCATTGGTGGTGCCTCCATATATGATGTGGTCATAATGGCTGTTGTTAATCCTATTATGGTGCCTACTATGGTATTTATGACACCCCTACATCCACATCCATATCTTATCCTCCTTTGACCATTTATTGTCATGATTAACTAGTTCATGGTCTCACACAACATAGCCTAATCACCAGTATCTCAATCAATTTTCCTCCTCCTCCTCTCCTATTTATATTTCTAGCATGTTGTGCCAAAAAATTAAGCACTATTAGAGGATATGCTAGGTGTGAGAGTCCAAATTAACCTAGTAAGCATACCACTAGTTTTATCTCTACCCACTAGGTATAGTAGCCCATGATCCACACTCGAATCAACCCTATCTTCATAGTCACCCAAATAGGCCAAATAGTAGTAATATGTGTGTATGGATGCCACATGATATGCTCTCATGTGATCATATTTAAATCTAGCACATGGGGCACAACCTATGTTACTTGGTCCTAATTCCATCTAGTCACCCAAGGTAACCTATCATTAACCATATAGGGCAACCCAATTATTTTATACATAGGTAATCTATCATATATCTAAGAACTTAGAAACACCACTAGTTGCATGGTTTTTTTCCCTCTGGATAACATCCCATACATATCATGCATGATTTAGACCTAGATAATATACCCAAAATCATATAGTGCCCCTGATCCAAAATGGATTGGCATAAGGCTATCAAATTTAGTGGTACCTTACCATTTTACATGTGACACAGCACTCATGTTTTCACAAGTCTGATCATGGCCTTTCATATGTTCAAAATCTGCATGATATACATATCAAAATTATTAACCAATAAACCTAGGTATATCATATCTAAGCATGTTTCCCATCTAGCTTGTTTTCATCTCTCTTCATGATCGTTTGGTGTAATTATGATCATTGGTGTCCCTCTTATTGGTAGTCAAAGTAATGCATTGACATCCTCTAGTGTGATACCCACCTCTATGGTATCCCCATCCAACACCCATTGAAAAGTTTTGGTTAACTACTCCCATGCTTTAAGGAACATGATAATGAGATCAACACTAAGTGGGATGTGTTTCATCTCCATAATACCTCCCATACCTAGTACAACTAGTCATTATTTGTCCATGTCTATCAACCACTCCAATAAATCTGGTAGCCATAATACATCAATTAGTTTCCAATAACTCTAATGTCTCTACAAAATATCAAAAAACTAAGGACGTATCAGATTTACCTATCATTAACAATCAAAATGAGTTCTTTAAATTTTTACACAACTTGATTTGATTTATTCTTTCCATTTTTTATAAAATTGGCATATTTATTACTAAATTGTCCCTATGCTTCATTTAGGGATACTAAATTGACCCTATCAAATTCCTACTAAATTGACATATACAATACTAGATCAACCACCTTTTTGCATTATATTACTAAATTGACCCTATTATACTATATTGGTCATTTAAAAACAACTAAGTCAGCCCACTACTATGCAGTCAACCTAACCCTCTTAGCAAACTAAATCAACCAACTCCTATGTAGTTGACTTTTTTGTTCTCCTTCACCTTGTAAACTAAGTTGACCAGGTCAACTCTATTTATCCACAACAATGAATTTTTTACCATTTACCATAAATTCCTTGGGTATTTATTGGTCTGACTCTCTCCTAACCAATACCCCATTTTACCTTTAGTGTACCTAAAATTTTCCTATGATTCATTTTGGTGCCTAGATTTTGCGTACCAGTCAATTTTTTATAATTAACTCAATTTCAAATAAAAATATTCATAAAATTAAAATGTTCAATAGCTTTCCTTTGATACACTCGTTTTGGCCTGTATGCATCCTCCTCATCTTAGTTATTTTCTCCTCACCATGAGATCTCTCTGGTCTCTAACTATGTATCTAAAAGCTCTATTTTTTCATAATAGTAAAAGTTACAAATGAATAATTTTTCACCCTCTTTATATTTACTATAAAAATTATTTACCTTTCAAATATTTATCATCATATTTCTTATTTTTATCATATCTTTGTATCTACTATCTCTTTTTAAAAACCATAAAAAGTTCTATAATCTTGACATCATAGAAAATCATTTCACCTAATATATGTATATGTTGTAAAAATTTCAATTTTTTTCTCTTTTTTGTTAATCTCTATAGGTTTGCCTAATGTTTACTACATTGGATGCTTTAAAATTTTCTTACATCTTATTTATATAAAACACTAAGGTAGGTAAATGTATGTGTTTTTCAATTTTATCCTTTTAATTATCTTATTTACTCCTTATTGCACTTTATTCAACTTCAGTGTTATGTGTTGCTATGTTCTTTTCCAAAAACACCATCTTGTGTTACACCTACACAACATGTGCTAAGCTTTGAGTGGGTAATATGTAGATACATAATATTTTCAAACTTTATCAATTATTGATGCTTTATTTCTTATAGGAACCCATAGAGTATCAATATTTTTGAGTGCATGTCTTAAGGGGTGCACCGGAAAAGGGGTGGGAAAAACATTAGTTCTTCACAGGATTGTTGTCCCTTACTACCACTTTCTATCTACACACCCATCTCCTAAAAATCATTCCTCTAAGACTTTTCTCCTATTATATACCCTACTCTATTCATTTTATAACTTCATTAGCCCTTCCATAGATTAAAATCCTTTTTGATGATTTACATTACACTATCAGCCCCATCAACCTTGTACTCTAATTGCTAAAACTTATTTAAGGTCTATGTTGGCACCTGGCTAAAATAGAATGAGACCTAATTTTTTTTAATCAATAATGATACAAGGTTGATTTGGTCTACCTTATCAGGCTAAACTTTTAGAAAGGACTAGGGTTAGATCTACCTATATAAACACATCCATTTCATCAATTTTAGGAGAAGAGAAGATGAAGAGATATATATTGTGCATCTGCTTATCAATAATTTTACTTGAGGATTATAACTTAGGTTTTCATACTTTCTTTGGATATACATATCTTTTCTTTTGTAGAAGTATTTTAGATGCATTAATAGGTTGTGTATCCTAGATTTGATTTATCCTTGTCATCCTTACATACCATAACAACCTATTTAAAAATACCTTGGCGAAGGGAGAGATTGAGGATCGGTGGGTTCATCTTCAAATATAAGTATTCCTAGTGTTTTTTCTCATTTATAAGAGTAGATAGATAAGTATTTTCACTTCTCTCCCATGCATTAGGATCTTTTATATATTGATGTGAGTATATGGATTATATGCACATTTAATTTTAATGCTTATTACACCCACTTTGTGAAACAAGCTTTGGTGATAACTAGATTAGATTTTGATTTACTTGTTATTAGTTTAGTGAATATGAAAATAGAGGACCTAGTTAGGGTTATTGGATAGTTTTTCTTGATTGGAGGCTTTGGAACCCTCCCTCATGAATTTGTCATGGTAAGAGACCCCTTGGCTTGATCTAGTAGATACATCTTGCTCATGACCCTGAATATCTAATGTATCCACATTCGGAAGTGTAAGTAGGATTTATCTTCTCTGAGCTAGGATTGATTTATAGATATATTGTATTTCCCATTACATATACCCTCTATAAATTTTTAAAATAGTGAGATTGTGGATGATGACTCAGATATTCATTCATTATTTATTTGAGCATATATTGATCAAAAGCATATTCATAGTATTATAATTGATAGTGGTGATAGTAATAATGTTTGTATCATGAAATTACTTCCACATTTTAAATATAAACATGATGATTTATATCCTTCAACCAAAATGGTTAGAGTATTTGATGGGATATCAAAATAAATTATTGGTGATATTGAATAACCTTTCTAATTTTTCCCAACATATGTGATCACTACCTTCTCAATTATACCATACACACGAGTCATTGATATGTTATTGTGATGACCTTAGATACATAATCCATGTAGTAACTTATATAGTGTAAGAGTATATTAAATAAATTCACACCAACATCGTAGTAAAAATTCTTAAAATTATATATGAAAATTAAATTGAACAAGATAATTTTATTACAAGATAACAAATTATCAAACCTACTAAGTTTAATCCTCCATGAAAGGGTAAGCAAAAATAAATCCACTTTCCTAGGTAGCCCATACTTGAGAAACCATTCCATCAAATATACACACTTGATTCCATGAAATATTCATCTACTACCATGTATAACATACTCATTTATCTAGAGAAACTAAACATGGTCTTATTATTGATACTTACAATACAAAAAAACTCAAAATAATTGACTCCATGAACCCCTTCTCATATTACCTATTCTAGACCATAGAGTCCTTTGATACATATGTAGAGCATCATAGATATTATAGTGTCAGATATTACGCATATACATAATTTTTATTTGTACCAATGGTTTGATATACCATATTCTAAGATCTGATCTACCTAAAACATCCCTTAGATAGGATCATAAAGGATAATTTTTATTTCTAAATATTCTAAGATTATAAAAACATTCAAAAAAACAAAAATACCAAAAATATCTACCATGTACCTAGTCATACTATTCCTTATACATATGTTGTTTGTGTCATGTTAATGCTGACCAATTTTGACTCCAAGGTCAAAATTTCAACCCATGTAGGTAAAAACTCAAGTTGTCATGTCTTAATATCTTTGTTTTAGTTATTACTTGACTTGATAGTATCCAATTCATATTTATAAAGACTTATTTTCATTATTTAAGGTAAATTTGGAGAAATTATGGTAATGGTTAATCTTGTCTTGTACAAGTCTATTTATGTCATGGTGTGAAAAGCGGTGAGTCTAAGAGGTGTCATAGGTCCTTATGTTTCTCTTCAAGCCGCTTAATCACCTAATCAACTTATTTAAACATTTCATGATGATTTAGAAAGTTTAAGGTTCTTTTGTGGATTTTAAGGTAAGTTTTATGAATGAAAAAGGTGTCTTTAACTAACTCTAATGTATGGAAAACCTTCCAATATGAATAATCCATAAAAAAATTCTTTCAAATGTTATTGGAGGAGTTTTATAACTATCATATATGTTAGGATGTCAGAAATTAGTTAGAATCTGGCATTTAAATGCCAAAGAAAGGATTTATAGGCAATTGTATGGACTTCTTGAACTCACTTTTAAGTGGAAATAGTTTATAAGTGTCTCTTTAGCTTCCACAAGTCATATTAATTCTTTTAATGAGGTTTTACGTTCCAAAAATTCAATGAACTCTCTTTCTCCTATATTACTCACTTCACAAGCTCATAAAGGTAAATTTCAAGTGGATGGTATAGTTCATATATTTGGAGTGAAATATTGAGATTTTAACAATAGGTAATGACCTTTATGACCTCTCAATTAATGGCATTGGGTATTTCATTAAGCTCCTTACATTTATAAACAATTTCTATGGAGAGAAGGTTCTTTTTTGAGGTGTAAAACTCCAGTGGCTTAGATTTAGGTAATATTTATTAAAAAAGTGGAAAAATTAAAGAATGAGAGTATTTTATAAATATCCTTAGTGTTTTGAACATACATTTCACACCTCCATCCACCAATTGGAATGTGTGGCATTGAGAAATGGGAAAATATATCTACAAGATATTTGATAGGTTAAAAATCATGTTGTCTATGTTTTGAGGTTTTCTATATGGTAAATGAATAAAAATTATTGTTTAATTTTCTTACCATATTATCATTCCATTAAAGGCTCCCCAACCACATAGTTATTCTATACACAGTCTTCTAGTAACATTCATGCTTCCATCCAATTGGATTGTGTATAGGTTGTTTGATTAAAGGTGGTTGAGATGGTCTTCTCTTAAATCATGAGTAGGTATATAATATTCCTTATCTCATAATATTAATGTAAAGAGCCAATGAAGGATGATCTCAGGCTCAAAATTTCATGTTTTCACTAATTTAAGACCTAAAAGCATAGGAATATAGACTTATAGTTACATTATGTAAACATTATGTTCAAATGTGCATCAAGATTATGACATTAAAGACCTAATAATGGAGGAAATGAGATGTCTCTATGCTTGATTGTAGTCAAGGAATAGTTGAGAATAGGTGTATCTTCAAGTTTAATTTCAAAGACATCTAAGGATAACCTACAGATATACAGTCAGTTCTTGGATAGTTTTAGTTCTTGAATTATATTGAAGACACCTTAAGATGTACATGTGAAACTTATAGAATGAAGGAGACCTACTCAGTTAGATCCAAACTTGATAGTGTTCTCATATGATGATAAAGTATATTGAATAAGTACAAAACACAAATTGACCTATAAGTAGATTATGGAATATTCATGCATGTATGGTCCAACTAATCATGTACAAGGTCTAAAAGAGGTTGAATGAGTTTCAATAGAATAAATAAATCTCTCAACACTATAACAAGGTATTTAATGTGCTCATTAGTTTGAATTGAGATCCTAAAACTCCAAGATGAATTCTGTAAATATAATCACTACCTACATGACTACCTAGTTGTCAAGCTACCTTTAAAACTTGACAAGAAGAGATCACACATATAACAGGTTGGATTTTAGATATGTAAATCAAATCATAAATTCATTTTAAGTCATAAAGACCCAAAAGATGATCAATGAACTTGACTAAATAGGACTCCTTGAACATTATACACATAATCAATATGCCATCTACAAGATTACTTGCCTAATCAAGTGAAGTTTCTTATTTAGTCTAAGAAATAAAGTATAAAAGGATAAAAATAACTTTAAAGTGATTTAATAATCATATCTTGACCCTATAATATCATAAAATTAATAACTAAAAGGTGGTAATGTATTTAGGCATCATTTATCCCTATGTGTGAACTTTTGTGATTAAAGCTAGTTTTTATGGATGATATGAGAATTTGAATATATGATAATGTGATAAGGACTATATAAAATAATTCCATGAAGACTTGGACCCTTATATATAGAAGATATAGTCTAAACTTAGACCGTAGGGTCACTAGCATTGATTTGCCATAGAACCCTAAGTATGGACTAATAAAGTTTCAGGAGACATAATGGATTAAAATGGTGAATATGACCATTTTTATAGGTCATATTAAGTTTTAAATACCTATATAAGTCATTTTTCACTCAATAAAAACTCAAGATAGCTCTCTCTAACTTGTTTTCTTTCTAGACCTCACAAATGCATAATCTGCTAGCTTGAAGGTCTCCTAATCTTTCTCATATGTTTAATGATAATATGCATGGTGTATAATGATTTTATGTGAATATATATGGGTATATATAATAAAAAATCATGTCATTAACTTTTCCATCTAGGGCAGGTACTGTATGAACCATCTTTATGACTCTAGAGCACTCATAGGTTACCTAGAGGGCCAATTTTGACCTAATGGAAGAAAGAGGCCTTCATATTCCTTATAATGAATTGTTTTGAGAATATAATGACCTTTATGACATTTAAAATTATTTTGAGCACCATTTAATTTAATTCTCTAACAAGTATATAGGTATAGTTATACAAAATCACTTGAAAAATAGGGCTATAAGTGTGTTTTTGAGGGTACGTGGTATAATATGTTCTAAAAACTAAGATAAGAGGTATATAAGGACTTTAAAAATTTTCATAAACCTGATACACATAATTTTAGGTATCTTAAGAAGTTATAAGAGCTCTACAAGTCATCATCTTGGTTAAGAAGAGAGGAATGCAATAGTTAGTAGGTCAAGAAGCCTATCTACAATCCTATAAAGTAATTTAAGACACATCACTATCAAGGTATAAAGTTTTATAATTATTTTTCATAACTAAAAATACATATTAAAAGAACCAAAAATTGATAATTTCCTAGAAAATCACCTCAAAAACCACTCATGCTTGTTCAAATGCCTAAACTAAAGTTTTGACCATTATGTAGTTCATTATTCATACAGGGTCTTAGGAGATAAAAAGTGACATGGAAAATGGTATTATAATGGTTAAATTTAATAAAACACTTCCTATAGTTTTCACATGAGTGGGAGGGATTTTGGGCCAAAACTCAATTTCTAAGTAAGGAGGCCTAATTGAGGCCTAATTAAGGAGATAAAATAGCATAAAAAGAGACTTCCACTCACTCTCCTCATCTAAAGTTTGTCATGGAGTTTTAAATTGATATTAGGTCCTCAAATATATACTTATTTTTATATTAATACTAGTATATTATCCTACATAAGGAGGTTTACACGTTTTTAGGGCTATAAGGAATGAGGCCAAATGAGAGATTTTGGTGTAAAATGAAGTCTTGGAGAGAGTTTAATGAATCCAAATGAAGTGTTATAGGGTTTTTTATGATTTTAATAGGCCATCCATGGAAATATATTTACTTGGTGAATATGATACTGATATTTGACACTTTTAAGCAAGATTGGCCTTATGAGACCAAAGAGGTTTCAAGACACTTAGAGAGTTGATTGATGATTTCAAATGAGTTTTTAGTTTGAAAATATCTTAATTATTTTAAATGTTTTAAAATCATAGAAAGAGATATATTCAACATGACTTGACCCTCAATTAAATCACTTGTCATCCCACAAACCAAGAAAAGAGGTAGTTTTCAAGAATAAAACAAGGTATCAAGCAAAGTTGTAAACTCCTATGCCACTTGGAGGAGAAGAGAATCTTTAAGAGATCAACACTTATTCTTGGAGACCTAATATATTTATTTAAAACTCCTTTTATTATTTTAAATCTCTTTTGGACACTTGTTCTCTCTCTCTCTCTCTCTCTCTCTCTCTCTCTCTCTCTCTCTCTCTCTCTCTCTCTCTCTCTCTCTCTCTCTCTCTCTCTCTCTCTCTCTCTCTCTCTCTCTCATAAATATAGCCTCCATAGGCTATGTTAATATCCTCCAACTGGGTATGATTAATCCCTACCAATTTTAAAGACTTTATCAGTGATAAAATTCTAATTTTACCTCCTCCTTTGACTGGTTTCAATATGTGTGCTTGACTAGTTGATATTGACAAGTGATTAACTTTACTTCTTTGACATGTTGTCCTTATTTAGCAGTCATATTTAGTTTTAAATCCTTTTTGAATATCTTGTGAAGTGTTAAATCAAAGTGTGAAAGGTTTACTAAGTTTTATATCCATTAGTGTCACTATATGACCTCTTATTTAGTCCTCCTAGCCCAAGGATCTTTCATAAACTTCATGAGAAATGTTGATATATAAAGGTAGATTTGGAGTAGTGTCTTACTAACATTAGTATCATGTTTGAAGTACATTTGTAGTAGGTTGGTATTGTTCAAATAAATTTTGTGCATCACCTCTATTAGAGTAGGTTTATCTCTCTTTTCATACCAAGCTAGTAGAGTAGTGAGTTAGCCTATGTCATTCATCAAGGGGAGTTGTCCCTTTAACCTAGAGATTCAATACAAGTTTAGGCCACCCACAACCTAGGATTATTTCCATGTTATTCCAAATTTTTAAGGATTGAACTACCTTGTAAAGGGTGAAAATCTAGTTGATAAAAGTTTTGGCATACTTAGTGTGATTACGGTCCAAATTATTGGAAAGATTGTTGATTTTTTTATTCTACATATCATCATTGGATGCATTCAAGACATTAATGGCAACTCTATGCTCAATCAAATGGTTTTAGCAATATAGTCACTTGTTCAAAGTAGGTTCTAATTCAAATTCATTAACTTAAAGAATATTTTATGGTTGAGTTTGAGGTGAATTTCAATTTCATGTAAGTGGATGAGGCATATTAGTCTTATATCACTCCCTATTAGCCTCAACATGACTCTTACTAGTCTTATAATGAGCCATACCTACCTTAGCATGATCCTTATCAGTTTTATCATGAGTCATATTAGTCATATGATTAGCCTACACTTCCCCTATATGGATATAATGTTGCATATGATCATAATTCTCAAGACCATATTATCACTAGTCAACATATACACTTCTCAAATCAGTCAATTTCAAGTTTCAATCAAACTCTCTTTGGTTATGAAAGGTATATGGTATGGATTAACACATAAAGGGAGTATGGATAAAGTGTCCCTAGACATCTCACTTATAATGTAAGAGAATCATTAAAAATAATGAAATAATAATAGACACCTATTGAGAGGTCAAATTAGAAAATCCTCTCAAGTGAAATGATGGATGTAAGTTGTCTCATTTGAATCATTAAATATAAACTAAGAATTCATGAAGGATAACAAGTTCAATATTATCAGCCCCATGCATGTTCATATATACCACCTCAACATTCATATGTGTTACCCATTATTCCTAAAGAGACCATTTCAAGTGAAATTATAATTGTTCTAAATCCTTCACATACTCCTCAAAATTTCCCTTCCTTGAAATCAATCCAAGAGCGAATTCAAAAGAATGAGGAGATTGTTGTTGTGTAACCTATTATTGAGAATTAAAACATGTAGAATTAAAAGGTTTGATTACCACATGTATGGAAGATAATGAATATATTTTGTCATAAAATTATACCTCAATTCATTAAGAACATGCCAAGAATTCTTTTAAGACTCCAATTTGTAATCAAGTGGTGAAATCATGGGGTAAGAAAAATGAGACAAACATAGATTTGGGAGTTAAAGACAAGGACTAATATAAACCTATACAAGTACCTCCCATTTATCCTCAAGGTCCCTCTTATATCTCATTTCAATAATTTTGTGTTCCTTATCCTCATGAATTAATTAACCACCTTCAATAAAAGCTATTACAAGAGAATATATAGAATAAAATTCAAGAGTTGAAACTAAATATGAAGAAACTTGAATCAAGCCAAGATTTATAAGTTGAAACCAAAAAATACCTTGTTTATATTCAAGCCTCATATAATATTCCTCAATAACCTCAAGTTTTTCCATCTTGGATATTTATCCAAGAAGGTATTCAATATAATAAGGAGGTCTTAGTTGAGAGATTAGAGATTAGTTTACAGTTGAGAATGAACTTCAAGGAGACTATAAGAAGAATGAGATGGTTGTTGAGAAGGATGAGGCACAAATATCCTAGCTAAGATTTCTTTCTCTTCTATCATTCCTAAAAGAATCAACCATCCTTGAGGTCTTAAGTGGCAAGCATGTTTCCTCAATTCCCAAGTTAGTTCATGAACCAACCACCATACCTCATGCTCCCTCTCAAACTCATGAGCATACTCATCACCCTCCCACCATCTCCTTTATTAAGGATGAAATTTTACTATGGGAGGTAAGCAAATAAGATCAAGTTGTATTTATAGATAATGAATATACTTTAAGTGATCTTGATGAGGAGATTTTTATTGGCACTCCACTTGGGGAAGAAATAGGTAATTCAATTTTCAAATATGAATTTATAAAACATAATCTTGATAGTATGCTTCAAGAAGGAGATCTATTTACATCTAATCATGTTGAGGTTGTAGATAGTCTCAAGGCGAAAGTTTCTCTTAGCTAAAAAACTAAGGTATTGAATGAATTTGAGCATGGAAATGATCAAGGTAAAGTAATTAAAGTGGTTTTAGTAGTCAATCAGTCAATTAACCATGAAAAAGAAGCTATAAATGATCAAGAGGAGTTGTTATTAAAACATCTTGATGATTTTGAGGAGTTTGATATAGTATAAATTTAATTTTATTCCCCTCATGGTACTCAAAACATATAAGATAAGACCATTTCTTATTCTAATTTTCCTTGTATTAGTTAAAACAATGAGCCTACATTTTAATGTAATGAAGAGTTTAATGAATCATCCAGAGACCTAGTATATTTATAAGATAGTGAACAACATGGTGAATACCTATTTCAAACCTTGTAATCAATATAATAACTTATCCCAGGTGATTATGATCTGGTTAAGGCAATAGGGGTAGTTTTAGAGAACTGATCAATAAGCTAGTGGGAGATAGTCTTGAAAATTTGCCCTTTCAAGAGGCAACCTCACTAGATGATGATTTTTTTTTTAAATTCCAACATGGGTTATTAGCCTCTCATTTCATTTATATACCTTGGTATATACTTGGAATACAATGTGGATATATTTTGGCCAAAATATCTCAAGGAACAATGAATTTTATCTCTTGGAGATAATTCTACAAATATGCCATTAATGTCCATATTAGTTTGATGAGTTTGAGAATCTATAAATATTGTATGGACAAGTTAAGAGTATTAAAGAAGCTAGTGAGGTCCAAGTATGCTAATTTAATCAATATTATGAGATTCATGTTGCATCATGCCTTAGAAACTAATGTCTAGCCATATTGGAGATTATTTCCAAAGAAGAACAATAATAGAGGGTAGATGTTGAAGTCTTGGACCAATATGTGTTTGTTAAAAGTCTATTTACTATTATAGACTTGTTAGAAATCATGTGAGATGTATTAGCAATAAGGAAAAATACTCATCCAAGAAAGAAGATAGTCAGACATGCTCTTTTACACCATTGCATGCCTCATAGAGTAGAAGATCTCAAAAAATTCATGTTTTATCTATGAGGGACACTCTTAGAGTTCAGATGTATATAATAGTTTGCTTATGTTTGTTGTGTTTCCTAAGTGATTAGGTAGCACATGTGGCTATTTTGTTTACTCTTCTTTGTGTGTGTTGTCCTTATTTTATGTGGTTCAGAGGTTAAATCAATTTGTTTTATCAAGTTTCAATGTCTAAAAAGGTTTAAATTAGAGTGAAAGTGACTCCACTACCTAATGTAAATACAAGTTTATTGGTCTAATAGGCATTGCAGCCATGTTACCCCCATGAATCACCAATTTATTAACCAATTTTGACCCCTAAATTGAAAATGTCAACCCCTATAGGTTATAAATCAAGTTGTCATGTCTTAATATATTTTTTCTAGTCATTTCATGCCTTGATAGTCTCCAATTAGTCTTTATAATGTCTTATTACCATTGTTTAAGGAAAACTTGGAAAAAATAAAGGTAATGGTTGTTTTTGTCATGTACTAGCCTAGTTATGTCATGATGGGAAGAGGGGAAAGTCTAAGAGGTGTCATAGGTCCTTAGGTTTCTATTCAAGTCACTTTATCACCTAATCAACTTGTATAAACATTTCATGTTGATTAAGAAAGTTTAAGGTTATTTTGTTGACTTTAAGGTAGGTTTTATGAATTAAAATGTGTTTTTAACTAACTTTAATGTATTCCAAAGCTTCCAACATGAATAATATATACAAGGAAATTTCAAAGGTTATTGGAGGATTTTTATAACTATCTTATATGTTAGGATGTTATATATCGATTAGAATTCTAAATTTCAATGCCAAAGAATTGAGATTTAGGCATTTGTATTAACTTCTTGAACTCACTCTTATGTGAAAATAGTATATAAGTGTCTCTTTAGATTCCATAGGTTATATTTGTGATTGGAATGAAGTTTTAGGTTCCATAAATTCAAATAACTCTCTCTTTCCTCCATCACTCCATTCATAAGCTCATAAAGGTAAATTTCAAGTGGTTGGTATAGGCCATATAGAAAGATTAAAATCCTAAGATTTTAAATATAGTTTATGAAATTTATTACCTCTCAATTAGTGGAATTGGCTGTTTGATTTAGATCCTTAGCTTTATGAATAATTACTAAGGAGCTATGGTGCCTTTTTGAGGTTCAAAATCTAGTGGATCAGCTTTGGGTAATATTTATTGAAAAAGTGGACTCATTAAAGCATGAAATTATTTGAAATAAATCCTTAATGGTATACACATACATTTCAAACCTTTGTCCACCAATTTGGCATGTGTGGCATTGAGAAATTAGAAAATATCTCTACAAGATAGTTGACAGGTTGAGAATCATGTTTTCTATGTGTTTTGAGGTTTTTTTTAGGGTCAATGCATCTAAATTATTATGTAATGGGATTTCCATATTCTCATTCCATTCAAGGCTCCCCAAGCACTTGGTTATTTTGAATAAATTATACTAGTAACATTCATGCTCCCATCTAATTGGACCATGTATAGGTTGTTTGATTAAAGTTGGTTAAGATGGTCTTATCTTACATTATGAGGAGGTGTATGAGAGTATTGATCTCATTAATTAAATTTAAATTTCCAATTAAGGATGATATAAGGCTTAAAATATCATGTTTATACCAATTCAAGACTTAAAATTTTAGGAATGTAGACTTACAGGTCTGTAGACTTTTAAGTCTACATTGTGTGGATATTATTTTCAAATGTGCATCAATATTCTGATCTTGAATACCTAAAAATTAAGGAAATAATAATATATATATATATATATATATATATATATATATATATATATATATATATATGTATGTGTGTGTGTGTGTGTGTGTGTGTGTGTGTGTGTGTGTGTGTGTGTGTGTGTGTGTGTGTGTGTGTGTGTGTGTGTGTGTGTGTGTGTGTGTGTGTATGATTTGTTGCAATATAGTACTAGTGGATAAGAGGTGTATCTTCAAGTTCAATGCCTAAGACACCCAAGGATAACCTATAGGTAGATAGTCAATTCTTGGATAATTTAAATACTTGAATTATCTTAAAGACACCTTAAGATATACATGTGAAATTTAGAGAATGAAATAGACATACTAAGTTAGATCCAAACCTAATATTTTTCTCATATGATGATCAAGTATATTGAAAAAGTAGTTAACACAAACTGACCTTTAGGTAGAACATGGAAGATGCATGCATGTATGGTCCAACTAAGCATGTGAAAGGTCTTAAATAGGTTATAAAAGTCTCAAAATAAGACATAAATCTCTCAATAATTTAATATGGTATTTTAAGTTCTTAGTGGTTTGAATTGAGATTTGAAAACTCCAAGATGCAATCTAGAAACCTAATCACTACCTACAAGACTACCTAGTTGTCAAGATACCTTTCAAACTTGAGAAGAGGAGATAAAAAATATAGTGGGTTAGATTTTATAAAACAAATCAAATAAAAAGGTAATTTTAATTCATAAATACTCAAAAGGGGATCATATAAGTTGACCAAATAGGATTCCTTGAACACTATACACATAGTCAACATGTTATTTGTAGGCTTGCTTGCCTCATCACATGAAGGTGCTTATTTAGTATGAGAGAAAAGGTATGATAGTAAAAAATCAATTTAAAATGATTTATTATTGATATCCTAAACCTATAATATCATAAAAATTAATAACCATAAGGTGGTAATGTATACATGCCTATTTAGAATTGTTGAGCTTAGACTAGACACATAACCTTGTGTGTAAAATTTTGTGATGGAAATTGGTTTATATGGATGATATGAGAATATGAAGACTTTAATAATTTTATAAATACTTTATAATATAATTTCATATATACTTTCACCATTTTACATAGAGGAGATAGTCTAAACACAAACCCTAGGGTCATTAGCATTGATCGAGTAATGAAGCCTAAGTATGGAATAATGAAGTTGTAGGAGACCTAATGGAGGATAATGGTAAATATGAAAAATTTAATAGGTAAATATCAGTGTTACATACCTATATATGCCATTTTAAATTTAATATAAACCCAAGATAACTCTCTCAAACATGTTTTCTTTCTACACCTCACAAATGCATAGTTTGCTAGCTTGAAGTCTCCTAATCTTGCTCACATATTTCATGAGAATATACATGGTATATAGTTATATTATGGGAATATATATGTGTTTATTTAATAATAATTCATGGCATTAAGCTTTCCATATAGTTCCTTTATTGTACAAATCATCTTTAAGACTCTAAAGCACTCATTGGTTACCTAGAGGGTCAGTTTTGACCCGATAGAAGAAAGAGGAATTATAAAGAATTCATGTGACCATATAATTACCTTGATGACATTAAAAACTCTCATGAACACCATTTAAATCCATTATCTAGCAGCTATGTAGGTATAGTTGTATGCACTTTCTCAAAAAATAAGGTTGTCGGTGTGTTTTTGAGGGTATAGTGGGATGATCTCCAAACCAAGAGAAGAGGTCTATAAGGACTTTAAAAAGATTAATAAACCTTATAAAAACCATTTAATGTCTGTTAAGAAGTTTTATGAGCTCTAAAATTCATCAAATTGGTCAAGAAGAGAGGAATTTAGTAACTAGCAGGTTAAAAAGCCTATTTACAATTCTATAAAGTACTTCTAGAGACCTCAATCTCAGCGTATGAAGTTTTATAATGATGTTTCAGACCTAAAAAAACACCTTCCAAACACTTTAACATTAGAATTTATTTTAAAATCACCTCAACTACCACTCATGCCTATTTAAATGCCTAGTCTAGGGGTTTGACCATTCCATGGTTCACATATCTATATAGGGTCTCTATAGAGAAAAATTGACATGAATAATTTTATTAACATGGATAAATTTAATCAAGAACTTCATATAGTTTTCACACATTTGAGAGTGATTTTGGGCCATAACTCAGTTTCTAGGCAAGGAGACCAAATTAAGGAAAGATAATAGTAGAAAAAAGATACTTCCACTCACTCTCAAGATCTAAAAAATTTCATGGAGTTGTAAATCCATACTGGGTCATCAAATACATATTCATTTTTCAATTAATATTTGTACAATTTACTACGAAAGGAGGTTTACACATTTTTAGGGTTATAAAGAATGAGGCCAAATGAGAGTGTTTGGTGAAAATGAAGTTTTGGAGAGAGTTTGATGACTCAAAATGAAGTTTGATAGGTATAATATGATGTGAATAATATACATATATTGAGAGATATTACCTTGGCAAAGATGAGACCAATATTTGACACTTGTAAGCAAGATTGGGCTAATGACACGAAAGAGGTTTAAAGACACCTAGAGAGTTACTTGATGATTGCTAGTAAGATGTCAATTTTAGAAAATAATAAGAATTTAAAATGTGTTAAGAGTATATAAAGAGATCATTTCAACATTACCTAAACACAAATTAATCCACTTGTCATCCCATAGTCCAAGAGAAGGGGCAATTTTCAAGAATAAAACAAGATGTTATTGAGGGCAACATACCCCCATTATTGAAAAATGATGAACCTTGTGTTAAAATTATAAAAATTTATACATTAAAATTGAAAATACATGTGACCAAAGCAACATTACCATTTTTTCACATTATTCATATTTGAAGATAATCCACACCATAATCTAGTTGGTCTGCTTGTTCATGGCTCTAGATTAACCTTGCCTAAAGTTTCCTAACTTTGGATCTTCTTGTTTCAAGTTATATGTCTAATAGATGTCTATTAGAGGTAAACAATGTCTAGGTTTCATAATTTTAATGATTTTATCTTTTATTATAGAGTGAGATTATCATGGATCAAAATGGATCTATTTTTATTATAATGTAGACTTAGCCTAAGGTTTACCCTAAGGTTTTTATTGTATTTATAAATACAATAAAACCTTAGGATAAAACTTATGTTATGAGTTTTATTTAAATTAAGGGTATTAATTTTATTATGTTTTAAGGACCTATGTTAAAGACTTATGTTATAATTTAGTCTAAATTCTAAATGGTCCCAAACTCACTTAATCTCTTTATGACTGCAGGAGTCAATGACATCTAAATACCAGATCATAATCGATGAATCACATTTAATCAAGAGAGATAAATCAAATGATTCTTATTGAATAAAATTTTCTAAGGTACCCATTATGTTTTATAATACTTTAATTTGACATTCTTGCACTGTTCATTTGATGTCTATGAGGTTGTCATTGCCGTTTGTGAGACTGTCAAATTTTAGTCATTATAGTTAATCATCAAGGCTTAATTTTTAAATTCATGTGAACATAATTGACGTTCAAATGATTTTCATTAAGCTATGAAAGAATATAAAAATGCAAGCTTAGGAACTAATCTCACTTGGATGAATAAACATGTTTATCTTCATGTTGTAGGATCAATCAAATCTCATTTAGAAAATAAATATGCTTAAAGTTTTGTACCACCATACCAAAATTTATATTTCATAAAACTTTTACCTATCATAAAATGAGTGAATTTTTTTTAGAAAAATTATAAATACCATAGAATTAGGTTAAATTTTATCCTAAGATTGAGTCATGTTTTTAAACATTTGACCAAATTTGACCCTATAGGACAAATTAGGACCCCTATAGGTAAAAATTTGATTTTTATATGTTTTAATGGGTACAATATTTGTTAATAATGTGTATTATATTTAATTTTATGGAATTTAACATCATATTAGCCTTGGGCATTAGTCATTTTAGTCTGTATGTCTTTTTGAGTCATTTTGAGGGTCAAAATGAGAATTAAATGACTTGTATAGCCTCCTTGGGATATTTGAAGGTTTTAAACGGTGAATTAACCCCCAATGTGTTCTCATATTTCATAAATAACTATTTTTAATTGAAAAGTGGTAGGTTATTCAAATGAATGAGTAATTTTCTTAGAGAAAATGAGCATTTAATGAGGTGTATAGAATTATACAAAATCCGATAGCTGAGGAAATTTTATGAGTGTACCTTGGTTTTCCATACACTCATTTAGGTGATTATTTTGATTATAATATCAAATAAATGAATAAAACCATTTGTCTCTCCTTCCACTAGGCTTGGCAAGTAAAAATATTCCTTAGGTTTGTACTTAGTATGGTTAACAAGAGAGGTTTTAGGAAAAATAATCATGAGGGTGTCTTATAAATTAAATTATATTATATTTTAAATTTTTTTCATAGGAATGGTGTCCTTTTATTATGAACCATTCCTAAGAAGTTAGAATATCTAGTTTGCTTGCTAATTTGTGAACCCTATAGGTTTTATCTTGGTTTGAACAAGTTCATAAAATATAGCTACTAAGATTTATTCCAAGGGTATTTCACTCTCATCTCACATGTTACCCATAATTTGTTTCAATTTTTGAGGTGTTTAGATATGCAAATCATCTCATATTGCAAGAGAAGGTACCATTTTATGTTATTGGTGGGTTTCCACTATCTATAGAACCTTCATGCTTTTATAATGGTTTTAGAGGGTAGGCATATGTTCATTATCATGTTTTAAATTTCATAAAAATCCCATCAACTTTCAATATTATTCTCCAAAGCAACATTCCATGAATTTTAGTCATATACCACACATACACACAATCCACCATGAAAGTGCACCTATAGGTGCTTGGAAGAAGAAAACAATGTTTAAACTAAGAACAAAAATATTTGAATCCATTAATGGGTTTTTAATTTGAGGTATTTTAATAGTCTTAAAACTCATTAAAGGCTAAATTCAGTACACATTGTTCATACTTGTAACTCCTGCTTACATACATGACAATGTTCATCTATAGGTGATACCTCATGAATATCAATCATGTTGTAAGGATGTATCTAGGTTTAAAAATATATTTGAGAGTGATAAGAGTGAATTTAAAAAAAATTTAAGTGCCTAAAGTTGATCACAAGATCACACATCTTGTATATTTTCTGAATTTGCACTTACTGCTTGTGTATGAGAATAACCACCTACATGTGGCTTAACAGAGGACTGAAAGTACTTATATGAAGAAGGATGGAGAAATTGATTGAAATATTTAAGGTATTAATTTGAATTAAAATTAATGACATACCTAATTTAAAATATACGTTGGAAAATATAAATGACAACCTCTCAAAGATGATGACTTTGGAATTCAAGCCCCTTGTCCCTAAAACATGAAAACAAAGTTCCTTGATGATTTGTTGGTAATTTATAATAGGTTTGTCATGAGAATTAAATTATTTAGATTATATTTTATTGTATTTTTCACATAATATAATTATTATACAAATATTAAGGGGAAAATGATCACTATAAATTAGTTTTTTGGAGACCCAAAGTTGTGTTTTTATGCACTAAATCTAGGCAATGACATCTATAGTTTAGAGCTCTAAAGAGACTTTCCACCTCAAGGTTATAATAAAAACCATGTTTCATGATTGAATAATTATTATATGGTTTAATATATCTTTCATTACCTAATTTTAATTTAAATTTATGATATTTTATGTTTTGGTTCCCCGAATGCACCTACAGGTCCCATTTTCATCGCAAATGTGACCCTATAGGCTGGCTATAGAGTTAACATGAAGAATACTTTTAATAACCTTGATGATAGACCTCAATACAAGAATATAATGAATTATTTTAGAAATATAATGGTTTGGATAACTTAAATTAGGCTCATTCAATGTTTCCAAAATCCAAACTATTGTAAAATAACCTACAGGTGCCCTTCCAAGACACAAGAACATAGTCAACTATAATTGTGGTAAGAAAGTGAAGAAAGGTTAGTATTCTTAAAGTTGGAATTGAAGGTATATGATGTGAATATATAAAAAATAATGATTACATGGACATTAATACCCAATTAATTCCTTTTAACACTATATCCAAAGTCAAATCATGAAGAACATTTATAGGTATAGTGCCTTGAAGAGATATAGTCAGGAAATACACACTATTTTGAGAGCTCCAGGTGTGTGCAAGAGTAAATATAAGGTTATAATGATGATTTTATTTGGAATATATACATAATTATTATATGTGTTTCAATATACCCATATAATATGAAAATAATTCATAGAGGAAGAGCTCAAATGATGCATAACATAGTTCACACTTTAACCCCACACACAATACTCTTTATATAGCCTATTTTAGGTTTTAATGGAGTTGGAGGGTTAGATGACATAAATATGGGGAAAAATATGGTACATATGGTCTCCATAACCTATATAATCCTCTAAAATATTCATTTTTTATGATGGAATAGAGGGTGTGCCCTCTATTTTATCTTAGTTAGAGGGTACTCCCTTTATGAATAAAACCTGTAGTCTTGAGGAATGAAGAGAAAGGGGTGAACTAAGAGTTGGGTATACATTTATAAATTTTTTTTGGAGTTGTATGAAACTTGAAAAAACATGGAAAAAAATCACATAAGGATTAAATCCAATAGAATGGTTTATATTTCCAAGTATGTAGATAGGATTATTTCAGGCCTAGAACCTAATTGGGGGTCCAAATTCACTTACATACCTTAGTGATATTTATACCCTATTAAATCATGTTTTTAAGATTTATTTATATATTAATAATGTATTATTATGTATGGTAATCCATGGAAAATTCATTTTTGGACTTTAGGACACATTAGGCCTATGCAAATAGAGAAAAGAGCTTGATAGGGCAACTTTGAGTGCTTATATGTACTTGAATGTTTTACATGGGGACATAAGAGGTTTGGATATATTATAAGGGGTAATAATCATTGATATTGTGGAATTTTTTTTCAAGTTGAACATCACATTTTTATTAACAAAGCCTAAGAGGGTAAAATAGGCCTAAACCCTCCAAAACCCTTGCTAGTGACCGATTTGAGAAAATAGAGCAATTAGTGAACCCAAATGGCATAGTTTGACCATAATGATAATTGGATTTTCTATAATACTTATTCAAGATCCATAACATTAGGATGAGTTATATGAAATCTATATGAATAGGGCACAAATTTTCTCTTTTTAACTATTTTATGTATTGTACAAGTTCTAAGAGGTTTCAGGAGATTAAATCAAGTTTGGAAGGAATTTATAGACTTATTATAACTCATTATGGCCATTTATTATTACATAAAAAATCCTAAGTGTGCTTAAAAATATCTTCATCTTATCCAATCAAAACAAGCATTGTGAACATAATGGTGAGAAGGGTGAAAACTTCAAGTGGGAGTATTTTTAAGGTGTGGTTGATGCCTCTAAGTATAAGGAGGGTCTTAGCAAGTGCCATACACTAATTTTAATGTTAAAATATGACTGTTTTGAAGCCAAGTGTACAACATGTGTGAAAGAGGAGTTTTTTTTTACTACAGGCAGTGATGGCTCACTTCCAAAAGATTCTGGTTGACTAGGATCACAACCAATGCATGGAGAGGCATGTATTAAATCATTTACTCTCATTTCAATAATGATAAATATCCCTAGTCATTTATGGGAATTTTTAATAGGGATAAATCATGAAGGTAGTTTTTTGAGCTCGCAAAGGGAATTCTATGCCACTTTTCATGAGTTTCATGACTTGGAAAGCCACTTGTCTCTTATAACCTTTTAGGGTCTATTTCACACCCTATTATAATTTAAATGTAAATCATTCTCTCATATTTAAAAGTGTCCATATAACCTTTGTAATTCTCTCTTCTCCTCTCTCTCTCTCTCTCTCTCTCTCAAGTTCTATAAGAACTAGCCATTTTGGCCTTTTTAAAATATGCTCCACCTGAGTATGGTGAAGCCCTACTCATTTGCATACCATAAATAAATAAAGATTAATTATTTTTACCTCTTATATGACTATTCATAGTGTGTTTTACTTATATGATTGATTTTACTTAGTGATGATTCTTGTTTCCTTAGCATGTTGTCTCATTCTCTCACCTATTTGTTATTGGAAAGATTCATATTGTAGGTCATGTGAAGTATTATAGAAAGTGTCAAGGTTAAGTGAGATATCCTATTCAATATTATCATTATATACTTATTCTATATTCCTCATAGCCTAAACATTCACCATAATATCATAATTAAATATAGATGTGAAAAGATGTAGATAGGAGAAGTGTATGTTTAGTTAGTCCCTTGTTCTCATGTGTAACATGTAGCTGGTTGGTAGTCATCAAATAATCTAGTGTATCAAATCCTTTATAATAGTTTACTTTCATTTCTCTCTCTCCATTTTACCTCACAAGCAAATGTGTAGTAGTGGTCTATAATTGGTACAATAAGGGAGCTAGCTCTATCTAGAGATTCACCTCATTCTTAGGCTCACCCAAAGCCTAGAGTTGTTTCAATTATGCCACTTGGATGAGGGGAGATAAAACATCTCCTCAAAGGGTGAAAATCTAAGTGATAATAATTTTTGGCATGCATGGTGGGACTCTTAGTCCAAGAATTTTAAATATTTTTGGTGTTATCTTTCAACAGATTAGCCTTTAAAGGCATCTATCTAAACATCAATAATGACTTTGAGATTACATTAGATAGTCATGAAACCTAGGTTTTATTTTTGAATATTGTTGATAATCATTCATTGTGTTATTACTTCATAATGAAGTTATATGGCTAACTTTGGTGTCGAGTATTAATTTACACAAGTTGGTGAGGTTTATCAAGATTATGGAATTCCTTATTAGCCTGGTCATGATCCTTACTAGTTCTAATATGATTCTTACCAAGTCCAATATGACCATTGATAATTTTTTCATGATTTTAATCAGCCCTACATTTATCCTTCTCCATATCTTGCTCCTAGTCAACCTAGTCACTTCCTAAGTTAGTTCATTTCAACCTTAAAAAAAAAAAAATTTGGGCTATGAGAAGTATATGTTACATCTTGATACATTAAGGGGACATGGTCAAGATGTTCCTAGTCATCTTAATCATAAGGTGAGAGATGGATTAGAGATAGTTAAAAGAGACTAGACACCTATTAACAGAGACAATTAGTAAAGGCTCACAAGTGATATGTTAGATGTGAGTGGCCTAGTTTCATCCTTCGAAGATAGGCTAAACATTCATGAGAAGCAACATCACCAAAGCTATCAACATTCATATCTAATTCCCCTATATTTATATCAATCCTACTTGACCCCTATTCATAAGCCCAGTCAAGCTTATCAAAACCATGTTTTTCCCAATTAGCTAAAAGAGAGAGTTGGGAAGACAAACCTTGTTTTTGAAGCAAATATTGATGGGAAAATTGAGTTATACAATAAGATGTAATAGTCCATATAATAATTAAAATAATTGTAATTTAAGACCTAATTTCCCTCTCCCATTACATCCCCACCTTAAGGAGAGGCATCAAGATATGAGATTCCAAGTTGGAGACAAGGTAGATAATCCAAGCCTAAGGAGATCCCAAGTTTCTTGAACACTTCATCCACTCCTCAAATTACATCACCATATCAATAAGATACTCCTAATACTAACATCATAATCTAGAATAAGATAGTAGAATCATGGGGAAAGAAAGAGGATAAAAGCCTTGATAAGGAGTGTGAAGTTGAGAAAGAGCTTGATCCTATGCAAGTCCCTCCCACCCTTCCTCAAGAGACCTCTTGTGTTCTATTTTATCCCTATTTTACTCCTTATTCTCATGAATATGCCTATAAAATTTAATAGATACTTTTCCAAGAGAACCTAGCCAAGTAGATTGAAGAGTTAGAGTTGAGAATGAAATTGTTGAGTCAAGGTGTGATGGAAGTTTAGACCCAAAAGAAGATCATACACCTAAAAACACCCCATATAACCTTCTTTAAGAGATTTTTCAAGATAAATTATATGAAAATTAAGTGATTATCAAATGGAAGAAATAAAACCAAGGTAATTTAGCACAAGATCTACCTCCCCTTCCTTAAGAGATTCCAAAAGGGTCCCCTGCAATTCATTTTCAATCTGATTTTGAGTCATATGTTCCACCTCCACCAACTAGTTCATCTTGCCCTCACCCCATAACCCTTTTCCTTGATGGACCTATTATATGGGAGCCTAAAGAGGAGTATCTAGTTGAGGAAAATTTAGAACTCTTGACTGAATAAAGTGTAGCTCCTTAGCAGCCTCATTGGGTTAAGTCATCTAATTTCAAGATGCCTAGTCTTGGCATCACTAAAAAGGATATTGAAGATATTAAAACCCTTGAGAATAAAAGTCATTATATGATAGCTGAGATATAACTTGAGATCCCTCAAGAAGTCCTAAGTTTTGAGGAAGAGGTGATTCCTTATGTTGAGTCTTCTTATTTGGTTGATAATGAAGAATGCCTTTGTGTCAAAGAAGAAATCTTGGATGAAGTCATTTTAGATTATAAATAAGAGGATGAATGAGATTATCTTGTTTTTCCCCTTAATTATTATAATAAAAAATAAGATGAGAACTTGTGGTATCAATTTTAAAACATTTTCAATGAGTTTAAATCTCTTAAGGGGTCTATAACTTCCTTAGAGCTGATTGTAAGTGATGTAAAGCAAGATGAAATATTTCAAAATGTCATATAATATCCAAAGAAAATTTCACCTCAGAATTTGGAGGACAAAACAAGAATCTACTAGCCTTAATCTTCCAAAGAAAAAGAAACCACTCCTCTTGAAATCATGCCTACAAAGAAGATACAAGTTGATCATGATATGAAGAGTGGGAAACAATATGAGGTATGTGTACAAGGTAAATATACATTATAGACATATTTTAATATGGTCTACTTGAGAACATATCAAGTGAAGTGCCAGGAAACAGTTATGATATATAAAGCACCCAATCTAAAGAGCAACATGTTTGGCACTATGATTCATCTCAAGAAGAAGGAGATGAAAGGAACTTTATTTTTTATCATAGAAAGGGAGATATGATTAATTTTTAGTTTTAACTAGTGGATTGTTTTTTTATTTCCATAAATGCATTAAGCACATATGTGTGGGTATTGTTAGTTTGTTTGCTTGGTTTTGTGTGTGTATTTTATTTTCTATGGTTGAGGTAGTCAATTAGTCTTGTCTTGATAAAAACATGGTTATCAAGTGTCATGTATTCTTGTGTTTATTTATAATTTAGATGACTCCCTAAGACTAATGGATTGATAAGGCTACTGATCCTTAGCATAGCAGGCATGCTACCCCTATGATTCACTAATTTATTGACCAAATTTGACCCTATAAGTCAAATTATGACCCCTATAGGTAAATTTTTTAATTTTTAGATGTTTTAAGGGGTCTAATATTTTTTCATAAGTTATATTATAGGTCATTTGATGTAATTTAATGTCATAGTAGCCTTGGTCATTAGTCATTTTAGTCCTTATGTCTTTTTGAGTCATTTTGAGGGTCAAAATGAGAATTAAATGACTTATATAGCCTCCTTGGGAGATGTGAAGGTTTTAAAAGATGATATCATGCGACATGTGTCCTCATATGTCTTAAATAACTATTTTTAACTAAAAAATGGTAGGTTATTTAGAATAATGGGTAATTTTATTGGAGAAAATGAGAATTTAATTAGGCGTATGGAATTGTATAGACTCCTATAGCTAAGGACATTTTAGGAGTGTCCATTTTATTTAATACAATCATTATATTGATAATTTTTATTATAATCTCAAATAATTGAAGAAAACCATTTCTCTCTCCTTTCACTAGGCTTGGTAAGCAAAAATGGTCTTTAGGTTTGCACTTGGTATTATTAGTAGGAGAGGTTTCAGGAAAAAAGATCTTGGGGGTGTATTATACACAATCAAATTCTATTTGACATTTTTTTATAGAAAAATGGTGTCTTTTGATTTATGAATGAAAGATTCCCAACTCAATTTGGAGACACAAAATATACAGGGTCTTACAAGACAAAGATATAATTCAGATTATTTGCCTTTAGAGAATGCAGATACAAAAATATATTGCCCAGATTTGCTTCAATAGTGAATAAACAAAAGTTACAGTACACAGCAATATTATAAAGGGTATAATGAAGCCCAAAATAAGCAAGAACCTGGAAGTATGCACCAATCTAGACGCTATGTAAAAACACAGTCGCCGACGTCGGTGAGGATGATACCGACGTCGATCAAAACCCTGCCACCGTTGGTCATCTAGTGGGTGATCTCTGCCTACCTGTGTCTGCCTGTGACTGCCTAACTATCGACATTAGTCGCTAATCGGCCGATGTCGGTCTATATGCCGATGCCGGTCCCTGTAAACCCTGCGGCTGAACTGTGCCCTTTTCTTTCTCTAAACCTACTGGTACGGCCTAGTGCCGATCTGTCTATCTGTATGGATTCCATACTAAACCTGCTCTGAATATAACAATATATAAATCTGAAATCAAAACAATGGATAATTACCTGGAGACCTTTGTATAGGCTGAACCCTGATATCCTCAGTGAATGGCCTCTGAAGCTCCAGATCTGACCAATATGCACAATCTAGATTCCGTCTCGAATCCACCTCTGACAAAGGGCTGGGTTTTTGTCCAACTCTTCTCCAATCTACTGAAGGGTTTCATCCTCAGAGATTCCAGCTGAATCACCGATTCAAGCTTCTCAGAATAATTTTTGCAAATAGAAGATATTAGATATTGCAAATGCTTTGCTTTCCCCTTCTTTTAAAGCCTTCCAAGGAAACTTCTAGAAGAAGTCAATTTTATTTTCATAATAATTTAATTAATTAATTAAACCATTTTAATAGAAAATTGGGGACATTACAGTCCTCCCTTCCCAGAGATTGCTTGTCCTCAAGCAATTCACTCCTGATACCCAATACCAACTACCTGGATGCCATATTAATCTCAAAAATTTGCAAATTCTTCTGTCAGAAACACCATGCTGGAAAATATCTGTGACTACATTCAACTTATTTCTCCTAGAGAGTAGAGTGATAATCCTCAATATGTAAGTAGCAAATTCACCATCACATACCTTAGACTTAGAAAAAGGCCACTTCGTTACTCTGATTATCAAACTCTCGCAATCTCCATAAGGATGTTGACTTATAATTGGAAAGGAAAATGCCCTGCAATAAATAGAATTATTTACCACATCACCTGTAAAATGAGACTCCATCTTATGAGATGACCCCTCCTTAGGTCCTCCATCTGGTGCTGCCTTCAAGATAATCTTCCTTCCCCTAGAAAGGAATTCTAACTGCATACGACGGTGATCAATAATGTAGCGCCCAATACCCTGTAACCACTGCATGCCCAAAACCACATCATAATCCTCTAAAGGAAACACATAAAAATCATCTGTCAGAGTGTAATCCCCCATCTGAATGCTAAGCTGTGGAATCCATTTGGTACAACCCAAAACTGCACCGTCTGCCACTTTTACCCCAAAACCACCAAACTTCTCATACTGTAATCCACGCCTTCCCACTAACTTCTGGTCAATGAAGTTATGTGTAGCACCTGTATCTACCAAGCTCATGACCCACTTACCCTTAAGTGTACCTTTCAACCAAAATGCATGAAAGTTAGGATAACTGGAGAGAGTAGCCATAATTGCTTTGGCTGATGCCAAAGGCTCTGGGGTGTCTAACTCCAACTGTATCTGATCCTACTCAATATTATCCTCAATGTCCATATTAGGAACCTCCTCATCTCCACACTTAGAAGTTACCTCAATCAAATGAACCTTTCCTTTACCCATGCAACGGTGGCCTGGTTCCCATGGGTCTTTACAGGAAAAACATAACTTTTTCCTCCTCAAGTCATTCCTAGTCTCCTGATTCATCCAAGGATTTGTAGAGGATGACCCTTCTTTATTTTGTGGTGCGTTGGCCTTCTGTATAGGCTGAGATTCTGTGGCTATTTTCTTATCACCCTGATAAGAAGTGGGGATAGTATCCAGTCTCAATGTCACATCAATAGCATCCTTAAGAGTGGCTGGTTGGAAAGTATGAACTAGTCCCTTAAGTCTATCCTATAATCCTTCAATAAACAACATCACACTCCATCTCTGAGGCATATTGGGTACCATAACAGAAATACACTGAAACTCATTAATATAAGTTTCTGCGTGACCACTCTGTCTAAGATGAGCCAACTCCCTGTAGTAAAGTTCTGTATCCTTACGGTCAAACCATGCAATAAGTCTCTCAGTGAACTCAGCATAGGAGTGAACTAAAGTCTGATCCTGGGTGACCAATCGATGGTGCCACCAATCATATGCAATCCCCTCTAAATGTAATACTACAAACTGAATGGCCTCACGCTCAGGCATGGGCCTCAAAGAAAGATATATGTCCAGCTTGTGGAGCCAAGCTCTTGCACTAGTCTCTCCAGAACCATTATATGAAGCCAATGTAATCTTCCCCGTAGCTCTATTGAGGTCATGATTATGCTGCTACTGTGGTGGTCTATTACCCTGATCTCCCCTAAGTCTAGCTATGTCACTACGCTGTGCACAATACTGGGGAAAAGGAAAAACCTCCCTAACCTCTGGGGGTAAAGCTCTCCACTCTGCTGTGGCTGCCAAAACGGACTATTAGAACCCCATCTCTGGTGGTTCCACCTGTACTGGTTGTCCACCTGGTACAAACTAAGGTAGTAATGGTCTATTAGGAGCAAGTGTATGATGATGATGTCACCTAGAGGAATGACGGGAGCTCCCCACTGAAGAACGGGAATGGTGACTATGCTGACTGGACTCACTGCCTATCACTGAAACTAATCTATTCCTTCTCCCTCTGTGTCTCTCCACCTCTAAACGCTCCATGGTATCCTGTAATTGGTCTAGAGCCTGAATAATCTTGGGTTGGGTAGTGATGAGGGTCCTCATCATCTCCCTTTCTTCTTCATCCTAGTTTCTATGGGCATGCCTCTGTTCTTCGGCCATGATAGGTGGCTGTCCTAAACCCAACTCTCGCTCGTACTGAGCTCTACTACGTGTAAAATATTTATGGATTCTATCAAGTCTTCCAGGATGCATAGAAACAAAATATATTCACCCCTACAGGCTGGCAAGATGCATGGCTTTGATACCACTAAAAGATTCCCAACTCAATTTGGAGACACAAAATATACAGGGTCTTACAAGATAAAGATATAATTCAAATTATTTGCCTTTAGAGAATGCATATACAAAAATATATTGCCCAGATTTGCTTCAATAGTGAATAAACAAAAGTTACAGTACACATCAATATTATAAAGGGTATAATGAAACCCAAAATATACAAGAACCTGGAAGTATGCACCAATCTGGATGCTATGTAAAAACACAATCACCGACGTCGGTGAGGATGATGCCGACGTCAGTCGAAACCCTACCACCGTCGGTCGTCTGGTGGGAGATCTCTACCTGCTTGTGTCTACCTATGACTGCCTGACTACCGGCGTCGGTCGCTGATCGGCCGATGTCGGTCTATATGCCGATGTCGGTCCCTATAAACCCTGCGGCCGAACTGTGCCCTTTTCTTTCTCTGAACCTACTGGTATGGCCTGGTGCCGATCTGTCTATCCGTATAGATTCCGTACTGAACCTGCTCTGACTATAAAAATATATAAATCTGAAATCAAAAAAATGGATAATTACCTGGAGACCTTTGCATAGGCTGAACCCTGATATCCTCAGTGAATGGCCTCTGAAGCTCCAGATCTGACCAATATGCACAATCTGGATTTTGTCTCGAATCCACCTCTGACAAAGGGCTAGGTTTTCATCCAAATCTTCTCCAATCTACTGAAGGGTTTTGTCCTTAGAGATTCCAGTTGAATCACTGATTCAAGCTTCTCAGAATAATGTTTGCAAATAGAAGATATTAGATATTGCAAATGCTTTGCTTTCCCCTTCTTTTAAAGCCTTCCAAGGAAACTTCTAGAAGAAGTCAATTTTATTTTCATAATAATTTAATTAATTAATTAAACCATTTTAATAGAAAATTGGGGACATTACAATGAACCATTCCTAACAAGTTAGCCTATCTAGTTTTCTTTCTAATCTGTGGACCCTATAGGTTTTGCCTTGGTTTGAATAAGTTAATACAATATATCTACTAAGATTGATTTTAGGTGTCTTTTACTTTCCTCTCACATGCTCCTCATACTTTTTTTCAAGTTTGGAGGTGTTAAGATGTGAAAATCATCTCATTTTGTAAGAGAAGGTACCATTCTATGTTGTTGGTAGGTGTTCACTATCTATAGAACCTTCATTCTTTGGTAAAGGTTTTAAAGGGTGGGGATAGGTTTATTATCATTTTTTCAATTTCCTCTAAATCCCATCACATTTCAATCTTATCCTCCAAATAAAAACCATGTGTAAACTAGGAACATAGCTATTTAAAGCCATTCATGGGTTTTGAACATCCATTTGGAGGTATTGGAATATGCTTAAAACTCATTGAAGGATAAATGCAATACATATTGTTCATACTTGTAACTACTGCCTATATACATGAAAATGTTCATCTACAGGTGATACCTCATGAAGATCAATCATGTTGTAAGGATGTATCTAGTTTGAAAAATATCTTTGAGAGTTCTAGGAGTGCATTTTAAAACTTGTTAAGGGCCTAAATGCCTTGAGCATATGTGTGTGTATTGTTAGTTTATTTGCTTGGTTTTGTGTGTGACTTCTATTTTCTATGGTTAAGGTAGTCAATTAGTCTTGTCTTGATAAAAAAATTGGTTATCAAGTGACAGGTCTTCTTGTGTTTCTTTATACTTTAGATGACTCTCTAATCCTAATGGACTCATAAGGCTACTGATCCTTAGAATATCAGGAATGCTACCCCTATGAGTCACTAATTTATTGACCAAATTTGACCCTATAAGTCAAATTAAGATTCCTATAGGTAAAAATTTGATTTTTATATGTTTTAAGTGGTCTAATATTTGGTCATAAGGTGTATTATAGGTCATTTGATGTAATTTAATGTCATAGTAGCCTTCATAATTAGTCATTTTAATCCTTATGTCCTTTTGAGTCATTTTGAGGGTAAAAATAATAATTAAATGACTTGTACAACCTCCTTGGGAGATGTGAAGGTTCCAAAGGATTATATCATGCCCCATGTGTCATCATATTTCTTAAATAACTATTTATAACTAAAAAGTGGTAGGTTCTTTAGAAGAATGGCCAATTTTCTTGGAGAAATGAGAATTTAATGAGGGGTATGGAATTGTATAGACTCCTATAGATAAGGACATTTTAGGAGTGTCCATATTATTTCATACACTCATTATAGTGATAATTTTGATTAGAATCTCAAAAAAATGAAGAAAACCATTTCTCTCTCCTTCCACTAGGCTTGGTAAGCAAAAATACTCTTAAGGTTTGTACTTGGTATGATTAGCAGGAGAGGTTTTAAGAAAAATGATCTTGGGAGTGTCTTATATACTCAATTAAATTCCATTTAAAATTGGTTGTAGAGGAATGGTGTCTTTTTCTTTATGAACCATTCCTAATAAGTTAGCCTATTTATTTTCCTTGCTAATTTGTGGACCCTATAGGTTTTGCCTTGGTTTGAACAAGTTAATATAATCTAGCTATTAGGATTGATTTTAGGGGTCTTGTAATTTCTTCTCACATGTTCCTCATACTTTTTGTCAAGTTTTGAGGTGTTTGGATGTGTAAATCATATCATTTTTAAAGAGAAGGTACCATTTTATGTTGTTAGTAAGTTTCCACTATCTGCAGAACCTTCATGCTTTGGTAAAGTTTTAGAGGGTGGGGATAGGTTAATTATCATGTTTTAAATGTCCTATAAATCCCTCACCTGTCAATCTTATCCTCTAAATAAAAACTATGTGGAAATTAGTAACACAACTATTTGAATCCATTCATGGGTTTTGAATATCCATTTGGAGGTATTGGAATAGGCTTAAAACTCATTGAAGGCTAAATGAAATACACATTATTCATACTTGTAACTATTGCCTAAATACATGAAAATGTTCATCTATAGGTGATATATCATGAAGATAAATCATGTTTTAAGAATGTATCTAGGTTGAAAAATATCATTGAGAGTGCTAAGAGTGAATTTGACAACTTGTTAATAGCCTAAAGTTGATGACAAGATCACACATCTTGTAGAATATCTAAATTTATACTTACCACCTGTGTATGAGAATAACCACCTATAAGTGACTTAACAGAGGATTGAAAGTACATGTATGATAAAATATGGAGTAAGTGACTAAATTATTTAATGTCATAGTGTGAATCAAACTTCATGACATACCTAATTGAAAATATAGGTTTGAAAATAGAAGTGATAATATCTCAAAGATGCTGACTGTGGAATTTAGGACCCTTGTCCATAAAACATGAAAACATAGTTCTTTGATGTTTTGTTGGTATTTTGTAACAGGGTTGTCATGAGATTTGAACCATTTAGATGATCATGTCTGGTATTATGTACATAAGATAAAGATTATAAAAAGTTTTAGGGGCATATGATCAATGGATATTTGTTTGTTTAGGCCCAAAGTTGTGCTTCTATGCATAAAATCCAAGTAATGACATCTATAATTTGGAGCTCCAAAGAGACATTCCTCGTCAAGATTGTAATACAAACCATGTCTCATGATTGAATAAGTATTATATGATTTATGATATATTTAATGATCTAAGGGTCATTTAAAGGGATGATCCATATCCCTTTTTAGGGATCTCCCTGCTGAGGCGATCATCGTACGCCACATGTCTAACTGGGAATCACCTCAGGTGCTTCGTGGCTGGCCATATAGGGATCTAGAAGAGGACCCAGATCACTCTAGAGATTTTGGCTTGTTGGCCAATCTTCTATTGGTATCAGAGCTAGGTTTTGAGGTTAAGACCAACGGAAGCTGGTGGGCATGATCCACATCCCTTCTCAAGGATACGTCTCCCTACTGAGGTGATCACCGTACACCATGTGTCTAACTGGGAATCACCTCAGGTGATTTATGGCTAGCCATATAGGGATATAGAAGATTGGCCATCATACCAAAAGCTTTGAAGTGATTTGGGTCCTCTTCCAAATCCCTATATGGTTAATCACGAAGCACCCAAGGTGATTCCTAGTTGGACACATGGTGTACAATGATCACCTTAGTAGGGAGATGTATCCCTAAGAGGGGATGTGGATCAAGGGATGATATGTTGTTTTTTGGTTCCCCAAATGCACCTATAGGTCCCCTTTACATCATAAATGTTACCCTATAGATTGGTTACAAAGTTATCATGAAAATTGAGTTAAATATACTTGATGATGCACCTCACTCAAAGAATATAATGAATTATTATATCCATATGATGGTGTGGATAACTTAAAGGATTCTCATTCAATGTTTTAAAAGTCCAAACTATGTAAATTAACCTACATTTTCCCTTCTAAGACACAAAAACATAGTCAACTATAACTGTGCTAAGACAATGAACAAAGGTTAGTATTCTTGAAGTGGGAATTGAAGTTATATTATGTGAATACATATAAAAAAATGATAATATGGACATTATTTCCCAATTAAGGTCTTGTATCACTATATACAAATTCAAATCATGCCACACATCTACAAGTATAGCGCCTTGAAGAGACAGTCAAATAATACACACTATTTTGAAAGCCCAAGGTGTGTGCAGGGGTACATAGAAGGTTAGAATGATGAGTGGATTTTGAATATATACATAATACTTATATATGTTTTAATAGACCCATATAATATGAAAATAAATCATAGAGGAAGGGCTCAAATTATGCATAACATAGTTCAAACTTTAACCCTACACACAATACTCTTTATATAGTCTATTTTGGGTTTTAAGGGAGTTGGAAGGTAAAATGACCTTAATGAGGGCCCAAATTTGTTACATATATTATAAATAACCTATATAATCATATAAAATATTCATTTTGTATGATATAATAGAGGGATTTCTCTCTATTTTATCTCACATAGAGGGCACTCCCTTTATGAACAAAATCTACAGTCTTGAAGAATGGAGAGAAACATATGAACTAAGGAGTTGGGTGAACATTTATAGAAGGTGTGTGGAGTTTTATGACACCAAAAAACATGTAAACCAAGAAAAAAATGATGAATCCCAAAAAAAAGGTCTAGATTACCAAGTATATAGATAGGATTGTTTGAGGCCTAGAGCCCAATTGGGGGTCTAACTTCACTTCCATCCCCTAGTGAGATTTATACCCTATTGAATCATGTTTATAGGATGGATTTAGATATGTTTGAGCTATTATGATGTAGTTAAATATATGTAAAATTTATTTTTGGAATTTAGGACACATTATGCCTATGTAAATGGAGAAAAGAGTTTGATAAGGCAACTTTGAGTGCTTGTATCTCCTCAAATGCTTTGCATGGGGACCTAAGAGGTTTGGAGATGTCATAAGGGGTCCTGAGAATTGATCTTGTGGAATTTTTTTTCAATTTGAATTTCAAGTTTTTATGAACAAAGACTAAGATGCTAAAATAGACCTAAACCTATCAAAACCCTTATTAGTGACCAGTTTGAGAAAATGGAGTAGTTAGTATACCCAGATGGCAAGTTTGGACCATAATGATGATTAGATGTTGTAGAATAATTGGTTAGGATCCCTACCATTAGTATGAGTTGTATGTAATCTATATAAATAGGGTAAATAATTTCTCTTTTTGATTTTTTTGTGTATTATGTAGGTTCTAAGAGGTTTCAAGAGATGAATTCAAGTTTGGGAGGAATATATATATATATATATATATATATATATATATATATATATATATATAATTATTATAAATCACTATGTATATTTCATGTTCCATAAAAAATCCTAAGTGTGATTACAATTATCTTCATCTCAGCCAGTCAAAACTAACATAATGAACATGGTAGTGAGAAAGATGAAAAATTCAAGTGGGAGTATTTTTAAGGTGTGCCTGATGCCTTTAAGGCCATGGAGGGTCTTGAAAAGTATTATCCACTCATGTTTATGAATTTTCATGTAAAATTTATGCCTTTTTGGAAGCCAAGTGTGCAAGGTGTGGGAAAAAGGAGTTTCTTTGATTGTAGGCAGTGATGGCTCACTTTTAGAAGATTTAAAATGATTAAGACTAAAAAAATACATGGAGAGGCATGTTCAAAAGCCTTCCCTCTCATTTAAATCATCAAACTTATCCCTAATTAGTTTTTGGATGTTCAAATAGGGTTAAATTATGAAGGAAATTTTTTGAGCCAATAAAGGGAATTCATGCCACTTTTCATGAGTTTCATGACTTGGAAAGCCACTTGTCTCTTTTAACCTTGCATGGTCCATTTTAAAATCTATTTTCATGTAAAATTAACTCATTTTATTAGTTTGTAAATATTCCTTGTGACCTTTTCACTTCTTTCTTCTCCTCTCTCTCAAGTTCTATAAGAACTAGCCATTTTGGTCTTTGTAAACTATGATCCACCTAAGTATGGTGAAGCCCTCCTCATTTGAATACCATGTATCAATAAAGACTACTAATTTGTACCTATTCCATGACTATTAATAGTGTGTTTTACTTGGAATATTGATATTTCCTAGTGATGACTCTTTTTTCCTTACTATATTGTCTCATTCTCTCACCTATTTATTGTTGGAAAGCTTCTTCTTATAGGTCATGTGAAGTGTTCTATCAAGTGTCAAGAATGAGTGAGTTATCCTATTAAATAGTGTCATTATATACCTTTTGTCTATTCCTCCTAGTTTAAAAATTGACCATAACCTCATAATGAAATATTGATGTGAGAAGATGCATCTTGGAAAAGTGTATGTTTGGTTATTCCCTTGTTCTCATGTGTAACATGTATCTAGTTGGTAGTCATCAACTAATTTGGTGTATCACATCCTTTAGTATAGTTTGATTTCATTTTTCTCTCTCCCTTTTCCCTAAAAATAATAGGTGTAGTAGTGGTATATAAGTGGTACATCAAGGGAGCTATCCATATCTAGAAATTCACCTCATTATAAGGCTCACCCACATCCTATAGTTGTTTTAATTGTGCCACTTGGACAAGGAGAGCTAAGAAATATCCTCAAACGGTGAAAATCCAAGTGAAAACACAAAAATTAGTATACATTATTATTATTGGTCCCTTTTTATCCCATGATCTTTCGATCTATTTTATTGGCTCAATATAACTTATGCAGGGTCCTACTATTATAAGACTTAGCCTAGAGATTTTACCCTAAAGTTTTATCATGTTTATTAATAAAAAAATCTTAGGTTAAAAACCTTAAATTAAGTCCCTTTTACTATTTTTCATCCCTTTTTTACTATGATCAAAACCTAACATAAATATTTTAGCCTAAGCTTCATTTCATGTCTATTAACATGAAATAAAACCATAGTCTAAAGTATTTAGGCTAAGTTATTTATATGTACCGATAATAAATTAAAAATTGTACATATTTGAAGGATATATAGCTCAAATTCACATGGATGAGATTGATCTAATGAAGTGAGGCTAATTCAAGGTTTCAATATAACCTCTGAGATGGTGAGAAGGTGACAAGGGTCATGATCATGACCAAATAATAACAAGAAACCAATGGCGATCCATCCCATGGATCATAATCAACAACCCACACATAAATGGATAAAGTTAATTAAATGAAGTGAGATGAGGATAATTGTTTTAATAAATATCAAGAGACCCATGGTAATGAAACTATTCATAACCAAAAAAAACATAGTAAAGGTAAACAATAGCATTCAAATCTTGGGATGAATATCAACAAGCCACATTGATCCATACAAGAAGATATAATGGTTCAAAATAAAAGGAAGATTTTAAATGGAAATGATCATGTTTTTAAACATAAATGAATAATATACCACAAAAAGTGCCATGTAGATTCCATGGTGATACCAAGTGGGTAGAAATCAACAAAACTAGAGATTTTATGGGCTCAAAAAAGTAAAGGTATATATTCCAAGGTACAAATTATATCTAAGGAGAAAACTCACTCAAATGCAAAATTCATCAGCATTAAAGCTTGATAAAAACCTATAGAATAACCCTAGGGTCTAAAAAATCCCTAATTCAATCTCAAATTGACCATAGTCAAGCATGAAAGAGCCAAATTATAACTTGAGAAAGTGCAAATTGATCTAGAGGTATATTTTAGACCACTAGTGAGCAATTTAAGAAAAATCACAGTCATGGTGGCTAGAAAAAAACATAAAGATGAACCAAAATTCTATCTGACCATGGATTTATAATGGAAAGTCTTCAAAGATACTAAATTTAATGTTGTAGCTTTGAACACAAGAGATAACAATTGGTCTAAGATTTTTTGGACCATTGAAGAGCTACCAGCCATTACAAGAGAGGATGAAAAGATTGCATCAGTTAGCTAGAGATATTATGACCTAATCACCATTCAAATGACAAGTCTTCACTATCTAGTAGCTAATCCATAGGTACTACATTGCATCTTTGTTATTGCTCCTATTTTTAAGGATTGTAAAATTTATCAAGACATGATATTATATGAGCATAGTTTTATAAGAATTGTTTATATATCCCCTATTGCCTTCTATAATTACTAAAAGCTACCCATGCCTTAGGTAGATTTACCCACAATTAGAGAATGGTCTAGTAAGAATGACCTAAAAACCATCTTTATCTTATGGTTCTATTCAATAACCCAAGTAGTCTCTAACCTCAAGGGAAGGATCCCAATCACTCAATTTAAGGTTGGTATTAGGATTATTACAACATTACTAATATATTATCTAGAAACCCCTCCACCACCTATGTCAACAAAACCTAGGTCACTTTTGTGTATTTCATGGTTAATAAAGTATTTACTCCCCCTCTTAGAGAGATGATCAATATCTTACTGAAAAAACACTTCTCTATAGTAAATAATAAAATTAACAACCATTTCTATATGATGTATTATATTTTGGATGCCTTTCTAGCCACTACCAAAATCCCTAGCATAAAATAATGGTTACCTAATGGGAGACAAAGTAGTCTCCTACTATTATTCCAAATTGCATATATTCAATTACAAGGACAATCTTTACTTTATATGTGACTGCATATACACAGCCTTAGTTGAATTCATTGATGTCAAAGGTCTAGCATTATTGGTGATAAAGGTGCCATTGAATTTAATGATGTTTGTAATAGTTATACCTTGGCTAATGTGTGTTAATATTTATTTAATATTAATGAATATATTTTTTGGTTGCATATAAGACAAAATAAGGACCCATGGAGATGTCAAAGAGTCATGGGGTAAAGACAAAAGAAGAATGGGATGCATTTTCCCATGAAGAGTCATCTTGGGGAATTCCAAGAGTCACCAAGTGAATATAAAAGAGGAAGGGCACAATTTCTCATGAAGGAAAACTTTGAGGAATACAAAAAAGTTGCCAAGATAAGGAAAAAAGAGGAAAGGATGTTTTTGCTTTTAAATGGTCACCAAATGACTTTTCAAATGCAAGGACACAAAGGTTCATGCATGTTTGGCACCATTTTACATGAGGAATGAAGGGTCACAAAGGGTGAAGTCCAAAGGTCATTTGGAAAGATATAAATAAAGGCTTGAGAGCCATTTGAAATATGCGAGATAGAGTTTGATTTGAGATAATAATATCTAGCTTAGAAGAGCAGTGAGAGATGAGTATGATTTGTTTTTTTTATATCTAGCTTAGAAGAGTAAAGGAGAAAGAGGAAAGAGATATTTTAATGAAATATAATTTGTTGAGATATCAACATTGAGAGATAGTTGTGTGGTATACACAAAGGGGTTGCTGCTCCTGTGGGTTGGTGCTCACAAATTGTTACTGTGTGAGTGCTTAGCAAAGGTGTTAGTGATCCTACAAGTTGGTAATTGTGAATATTTTAGTTTGATTTAGTGCTAATTCATATGCTTTAGATTGTTCTCCATGGTTTTTCCCACATTGGGTTTCCACGTTAAATTTGGTGTCTCTCTTTATCTTGTGTGGTGTTTATTATTTTAGTTTTATTACATATCTTGAATGTATGTTAAAGTGGGATTTGACTAAGGGAAAGTTTATAAGATTTATGATATATTGATTCACCCCTCCCCCTCCTAGTATATCCCATGCTTAATAATTAGTATTTGAGAAAGTTCTTTTTGAAAACATTTTACAGCTTGAAGGTAGATCAGGAAAGTACGATGGTTGGATCACATGAAGGATTTTATAAAAATAAGGCACCTTTGTTTGATGGGATGAATTATGATTTTTGGAGCATAATAATGAAGACTTATTTGATGGCCCTTGGATTTGGCATATGGCAAGTAGTGGTGGAGGAATATGAAGAGCCACAGACACTTGTATTACTCCAGTAGAAAATAAGGCAAGTGAATGTAATGCTAAAGCTTTAAATGCTATTTTATGTGGTTTATGTGAATTTGAATTTGTTAAAGTTATGTAATGTAAATCTGTTAATGAAACTTGGGTAAAAATTGAGAATATTTACAAAGGTGATGGAAAGGTTTAGCAAGCAAAGCTTTAGACTTTTAGAAGACAGTTTGAAAGCTTGAAGATGGAAGAAGAAGATATAGGAAGTTATCTTTTGTGAGTTGATCAATTAGTAAATCAGATTCAAGGTCTTGGAGAAATGTTGGTAGAGTTAATGGTGGTACAAAAGGTTTTGAGATCTCTACCAATGAGATATGATGTAAAGGTTTTGGCAATTGAGGAGATGAAGAATTTAGCCAAGCTAAAGATGTATGAGCTTCACGGTATACTCATGGCATATGAGATGCAGACTGAACAAGATAAACCCTCAAAGAGAGAAGTGGCCTTCTAGACATCAAAGAAAGAGAAATCTAAGATTCAAGAATAAATTTATATTTGTAGTGATGATGAAGATGACAATAGAGCTCTTTTCATTCACAAGCCAAAAAGGGGAACAGATAAATATCAATGAAAATTACCTTTTAAATATTTTAATTATGGAAAGATTAGAGATTTTTTAGCTAAATGGATAAATAAGGGTAATAATGATGATGAATAAGGAAAGTATACATATAATAATAATTTAAAAGGTAAATTCCAGAAGGGATTCGAGAAGAAGAGCTTGTATTCTAAAGATCTTAGCTCAGTCGAAGATAGTGGAGTTAGTGATTCAGAAAAAGAAGAGATTCTAATCATGGCCATACTTGAATATGCCTCTACAAGAAAAAGTGTAGATGATCAAGAAGAAGAAGAAGATGAAGCTGAAGTGAATCTATAAGGAGAACTCATATTTGCCTTAGAAGAGTTAGAAACTATTGAGAAGAAGATTCGAAGATTAAAGTGCTAGATCAAGAAAAATGAAAAACAGTCAAAGGAAATAATTGATGGTCTAACAACACACTTGGAAGAAGCCAAGAATAATGAATAAGGTCTAACAACATAGTTAAAAAAAGTAGGAAAAGAATGTGAAAGGTATGTTATTAAAATTTCCTCTTTAAAAGAAGACATTGAGAAAGTAGTCAATGATAAAGTAGTTAGTGATTCAAAATTTGAGGATAGCACTAACATATTGAATAAGATATGAGAAAGTCAAAAGGTAAATTTAGATAAGATAGGTATTGGATTTGAAAATAAAAAGAGCTATTTTTAATCTCTTATAAAAGAGAAAACAAAAAGGGAAGAAGTGAAGAATACAGAGGACATTTCAAATAAAAAAGGCAGAAGGGAACAAAGCTACAAAAGGCAATTAGGTTAGAGATATATAGACGTGTCTTATTTTTATGGTTATTATTTTTATTTTAATGGATATGGTCATAAGAAATTATAATGTTGAAAAAGAGCTGATAGTTTCAAAAATAAGGAGAAGGAAAATCATGTAGAGTAAAGTAGAATCTACAACTCTTTTGCTCTTCTATCAAGCTTTGGTGAAGAGGCCATAATATGTTAAAAATGTAACAACTTAAAACACATAGCTTGGTACTAAAAAATAATGTTTGAGTCAGTCAAGAAGGACCAAAGTTTCAAGGCTCCATTCATTATGAAGAAGGTTTAAACATTTTCATGGTAGAAGAAATAACCTGAAGATTCTATGTTGGTTTAGACAGCTTTGCATGTAAGAAATGAAGATCAGCCATGGTTCATTGATAGCATTTATTTGAGGCATATGATAGGAGACAAGATTAAGTTCATAACTCTAAATAATATCAATGGTGGCATCATGAAATTTTGAGATAAAACCACTACCAAGATAGTTGGAAAAGGTACTGTGAGTTTGGATAATGTTAGAACCAAGACTAAGAATGTTTTGTATGTAAAATGTCTTAAGCATAATCTATTAAGTGTAATTCAAATATGTGATCAAGGATACACATTAAATTTTTATGTAGAAAGTTGTGAGATTAGAATAAAATATTCAAATGAGTTGATTGTAGATGCTCAAAGGACAGGCAATAATTTATATGTATTATCAAATATCTTCTCAAAGGCACTATCAAAGGACACATTCCAAGATATAAAAGAGGAGTTGGGATTAATTTATATTACTTTCTACCATTAATGTTTAGATTCAGTTGAGGGGGAGCTAAGTGTTAGCTCCAGGTAGGCCCTTTGCCATTAATGTCAAAGGGGGAGAATGAAAGGTACATGTATAGGTGAAAAAATAGGTACAAGGAATAGGTACAAGTTGCTATAGTAAGGGGGAGTTACTATATGTTTTTAGATGATAGTATGTGTAGCTTTCAATATGTGGTAGTTTCAAGATTGAGATTTCCATCAATGATAAAGGGGGATATTGTTGGAAATATTGTCATTGATGTCAAAGTTATAGCATTATTGGTGATAAAGGCCTCATTGCATTTAATAATGTTTATAATAGCTATATCTTGGCTAATGTGTGTTAATATTTATTTAATATTAATAAATATATTTTTGGTTTCATATAGGACAAAATAAGGGCCCATGGAGAATTCAAAGAGTCATGGGGTAAAGAAAAAGAATAATGGGACACATTTTCCCATGAAGAGTCATCTTGGGGAATTCCAAGAGTCACCAAGTGAAGACAAAAGAGGAAGGGCACAATTTCTCATGAAGGGACACTTTGAGGAATATGAAAAGTCACCAAGAGAAGGATAAAAGAGGAAAGGACATTTTTACTTATGAAGGGTCACCACATGACTTTTCAAATGCAAGGATATGAAGGGTCATGCATGTTTGGCACCATTTTCCATGAGGAATGAAGGGTCACAAAGTGTGAAGTCTAAAGGTCATTTGGAAAGCTATAAATAAAGGCTTGATAAGCCATTTGAAATATGTGAGATAGAGTTTGATTTGAGATAGTAATATCTAGCTTGGAAGAGCAGTGAGAGATGAGTATGATTTATATTTGTTATATATAGCTTAGAAGAGCAAAGGAGAGAGAGGAAAGAGATATTGTAATGAGATATCATTTTTTGATATAGAAACATTGAGAGATAGTTGTGTGGTGTACACAAAGGGGTTAGTGCTCCTGTGGGTTGGTGCTCATGAATTGTTACTATGTTTGTGCTCAGTAAAGGGGTTAGTGCTCCTATTGGTTGGTGCTCACAAATTATTGTTGTGTTGGTGCTTAGCAAAGGGGTTGGTGATCATAAAATTTGTTTCTTGTGAATATTTTAGTTTGAGGTGGTGCTCATTCATATACTTGAGATTTTTTTCCATGGTTTTTCCCACATTGGGTTTCCACATTAAATCTAGTGTCTCTCTATCTAGTGTGGTGTTTATTATTTTAGTTTTATTTCATATCTTGAATGTATGTTTAAGTGGAATTTGATTATGGTAAAGTTTATAAGATTTATGATATATTGATTCACCCCCCTCTCAATATATCTTGTGCCAAGTCTTTAAAGGTAGTCAGAGCCAGACAAAGAGAAATAAAGAAGAAAATCTCTAAAAAAACATGCCAAGTTAGACAATGGAAAGCTAAAAGTATTCAAGTGAAAGACTTGATTGAGGCCTTATCCAAGAATCTAGTCCCAAAATTTAGAACTATCATCAAGGCACATTTGAATATGGCCATGACCATATTTGTTAACAAGGTTGAGGCCCTAAACAACTGGTCTAAAATAATGGAATACCTTACCAATGACTTAAATAAGATGGAATATAAAACATCTCATATTTTAGATAGCTTGATAAAGGATCCCACAACCCTCAGCACACTAGGTCTCATAACTGATAAAAAGTTCAAACATAGGACCTTTTAATTCATGTAAAAATTAAGAAACCAAGGACAAAACTAGACAATAGATGGCAATAGGAAAGTCATGGGCTTACTCATATCATATTATTAAAAAATGGGAGATGTCAGGGGAATCAAATGAGATATAGATAATTTTTAAAAGAACCTTAAAGACCTAGAGGATCATGGAAAGGAGCTTTCCCTAAAGCCAATGGTAGATATTTAGTTTATTAGTGAGCAACATTACAGATTGAAGATCCTTTAGTAGAAATAAAAGGCAATATATACATAGGGACTACAAATTTATTATGAATTTTATTCTATATAAATTTTAATATTTTAAAAATAGAATATTCCTTTGTAAAGGCATGTGCAATTTGTAAAAGTGCATTGCCTATAGGTCAGCTCATTTGGAAAAGTCTAGTATATTCTAGAAACTTTGTAGAAAGGATACTTGTCATTACACTTTTACACTTATAATTTGATATGAATAATAGTTATACCACCTTAGAATTATATAAAAGTTATTATTACCATTTTTAAAAGAAGATGGAGTTTTTGAGCTAAAAATCTAGTGTAAACTTTGAGGAACTAATGCAAATAAAGAATTCTGAAAAAAGATTGTTTCATTTGTTTGTGTGAATTGTTATATGGATTATCTCTCACTTATCTAGTATAAATTATAGATTTTAATAGTTATTATAGAGTCTTGGTGTGTAATTTTGAATGAAGAATTGTTAATTTATTCTTATACTAGGGTAACTGAAGATTCTTAAGTTTATTTCATTTTGTTTTCTTTACATTTTTAGATGTGCATCAATTGTCTACTTATAAGGGTAAATATTTAAAGTAAGCTTAGTTATTATTTTTATTATTTTCACTTTCCTTATAAGTTTTCTTGATGTATGGAAATATTTTATTTTTATTTGTCTCATATCATACATTGGTTTTAAGTGCATCCCTGGGTATATTTGGAATTTGTCATGATATCTAGAATGAAGATCAACAACAACATATATTCTCTCTACCCTACCCTTGCTTTTGATTCTTTTTTAACCAATTCAATTTAGATTAAATATTCATTTTATATTTCCATTATAAATTATATTTAGACTTAGAATTAATCACAATTCACTTTAATTAGCATAGATCATCTCCTTATTTGCAAAGATTTATAGGCCATGGTGGCTCCCAACCACCAATTAATATAAATATTATGAAACAATAATTTGATATACCTATATTCCACCATATATAACAATATTATCACAAAATAAAACTCATGCTGTAAATTCTTTGAATTATAAAATGAGAAGTGTTTCTTAAACACTCTAAGCACCTTGTGATACATATTTAGGAATCAACAGGGCAGGATTCATTGGTGTTAGAAGGAGGGCCTAATTCTTTGTAGATTTATAATATCTTTGGTGGTTTTTGAGAAGTTTGTTTAAATATCACTCTACTCTTTGCATATTTGTGTTTATTTTAGCATAATCATGTAAAGGTTAGTGATCTTCATAGTTTTAGACTGGTGTTTATGCTTATTTAGACAAAGATTGACATTCTTTGAAAATATATGCTAAATTGCGGTAAAGATAGATTAAGAATTGTGAACCTAATATATTTTAGGTTGGTAATAGTTGTTTTGATAAAATTTTCTTAGATATTTTGCTCAATTGAGTTCATTAGAGCTTAAAACATGTACAGATAGATATTAATTTTTTATTTGGATACATTTTTGAGTTGATTTGACTAAAGATTGTTGTCCTTTATCATCCTTTATATGAATATTTGTAAAAAAAATTTAATATGAATTTATATAATTATTTTCAACAAAGATATGATTAAAATATCCTATTTAAAATAAGATTCAAATTTATCAAGTTGGAATTACCAAGAATCAGAACAAGGTCACATTCAAAGACTTAGGAACCTCTACTTGAATTAGAAGTTTACAGAAGGGCTAGGTGAGACAAAATTAAGGGCAAGATTTCAAAAAAATTTCCAACTTCCCCAATCTAGGGTACTCAAGCATTCAACCCTAATCATGGTATGGCTTGGTTAGGTGGATCTTCTATCAACATACCAAGTGTGGTACATGACCTTCCCTATAAACCTAAGAAATATTTACCAACATTTAGTCCTAATAGTATTGTAACTATAGAGGAACATTTTAAGTCATTCAAAGTTGCATTAAGATTTCTAAATGTGGTATATGAGGATGTAGTATGTAGGCTATTTCATTTGAATTTTAAATATGTTGTGTATGAATGGTTTTTAAATCTCCCTAAAAATTAAATTAATAGTTGGGACTATTTTAGCAATGTTTTCATTGACCAATTTGGAAAAATTATTAGTCCTTATGTCTTATACCATCAATTCACCATGATCAACAGGGATGCAAATGAACCTATAGGAGAATTTAATGCTAGGTTCCAAAATATGTATATCCAAACCATAGACCCTTATAAGATTGATGATGCTTTGGCCTTGGAAATCTATAAGGATGTCTTAGATTGTATAACTTGTATATTTATAAAAAGAGTTGTTGGACCCATAAACACATTAACATTAGCTTATGTTGAGTCTATGATTATTAATGACCATATGCATCCCCAAGGTCAGATGGCTTACTTTATTGCCAATGTCAACCCACATTTCCTTACCTTGAATGTCTTCCCAAATAAAAACCAAAACATACATACTTTGAACCTAATCCTTACTTTGAACCACTTACCCTAAATTCATGCTCATCCTACCTAAAACTTGGGATTCTTGAACATTTCTACCAATGGATTTAACCCTAGTGACCAGAAGGCCTTGCTACCAATGATTAGTACTAATAAAAATTAGGTTCATCAATATTAGACACCTTAAAATTAAAATGACTCTATCTTAAAGATGGTCTAAAAGTTAAGCACTAATTTTCTTCAGCTATAGAAGTAAGTTAGTAATACTAGAGAGAGATCAAGTAAGAACTTTTCTTTCCAAATGTTTAATAGGCGTAGTAACAGGTTATATAATAATAGCTATAATAACAATAAGAATAATGAGTCTTTTGTTGATAAGAAAAAAATGGATATAAATCTTATTGACATTAATTTACTTGATTATTGTAGAGTACATTACAATTCTAGGCATTGTGAGATAGATTGCACTAAATTCTATAAAGCTTTTGAGGCCATTCAATAATATTTGAATATTTTTGAAGTGGTTCCTAACAAAGATAATGGTGCAGGTATATTATGAACTAAACCTACTAACCAAGCATTCATGGTAGAGATGTTTGACTTCCCTTTCCAAGACTATAATGAACCTAATGATATTCTTGAATAAGTCCATCATTTTCAATAGTTTTTAAAGAAGACCTACCCTATAAGGAATAGGGAGTAGAAGCATCCCCTGACTACTTCAACACCTCGAAACAACTTTAGCACTAATCTGAGTACTACTTCAAATAATGACCTAGAGCCTCCTAAGGGAAGTAATTATAAACATTGTATTGATGTATCTAATTCTTCTAATAAGACTAAGTATAATATTATGGAAGACATGAATAAAATTAAGGTTAACATTAAATTTCATGAATTGACACAGATCATTGAGTAAAGAGACCTATTTTTAGTGGCCTTGTCTAAAAAACTTGGTAGGTCACCCAAAACAAACAATTCCAATGTTGCTATGTATAAAGCTAAAATAGAATCCCCACATTTCTTGCTTAATATTAGGATGTTAGGTAAGAATTTACATAATTGTTTATTAGATTCTTGTGCATCCAAAAACATCATGCCAATAGGTATTTATAAAAAACTTGCCTTAAATCCTATTAAATCTGATAGATTTGTTACTTAATTAGATAAATATAGAGTCAAAGTAATAGTAGAATTATCAAATGTTCATATGCAACTTTACTCTAAGCCAAGGGTCCAACAATTTACTGACATCAAGGTGATGGACATACCTAATGCTTACGGGATATTGTTAAGTAGAGAGTGGACAAAGGCCTTGAATGTATATATGTCCATTGATTATTTTCATTTGTGGTTGCCATGGAAACAAGTCCTAAATAAGATCAAAGTGGAAAGATAACCTTGAAAAAAGCACATGATCATATAATATAATGTTATGAATGAAAGGCTTAACATGTTGGACTCTGATGAGATCAACATGATGGATTTTGAATTAGGAGTGTATACTCTCAAGAATTCTAAGGTATGTTGTTCTAAGACTTCTCATTCTTTGCCTAGAATGTTTAAATTAATTTTTGATGGTGCTAGGTGCAAGTCTAGATCTGGAGTGGTAATTGTTATAACTAATCTTATTAAGAAAGAACTAAAGGCCACTTATAGATTTTAGTTTCCTTGCATAAATAATCTTGTAGAGTATGAATCTTTTATTATAATATTGTAATTTACCATTTAAAATAAGGTCAAAGAACTCTTGGTTTATGGTGACTCAGAGCTTATAATCAGGTGAGGAATAAATACCAGTGTAAATTTTCATATATCAAGAGATATAAGTTTAGAGTTAAGGATTCACTAGAGTTTTTTGATGCTTTAAACATTGTTTCCATCCCTAAGGAGGAGAATAAAGTTGCTTCAGAGGTTGCCTTAACTTCAACCAATCTTATGCCAAACCATGACTCTCAAAACTTTATCATTTAACTAGTTCCATGCCATTCAATCTGAGATAATCTAAACCATCTATAGGTTTTTAGGGATGACCAACAAATCCTATATTTCATGACCAAATTAGGAGTATTTGAGTTCCATATCATAGATGAGGCCAATGAGAATACTCTTGAAGAGGATGGTAGATTTGATAATAAAATCATTTAGTTGAATGATAACAAAATTCAAGAAGGCATGATTGCCTTGGAGATGTTATTTGATCAGGATAAATTAGCTGAGAACACTAATATTCCCAAAGTGAGTGGGAAGGATTACAAGGTAGTTGATCTTGGACCTAAATATCAACCTTAGCTAGTTAATATTAGGACATGTATAAGCACTAAAAATGAAAAGGCCAAAGAATTTATGACAAACTATAAGGACATAATAACATGGTCCTATGATGACTTAAATATTTTTTATCTAAGAATCATCACCCATATCATACCCTTGAAGGAAAAATATAAACCTTTTAGACAAAAGCAAAGGCCTATCAACCTTGTTTTAGAACCTATGATTTTCAAAGAAGTTAAAAATTTGTTAGATGCCAAGATTTTATTCCCCATTAAGCACTCTACCTATGCCAACAATTTGATTCAATTTAGGAAAATGAATGATGAAATAAGACTATGCATTAATTTTAGAAATCTAAATAAATCATTTAAAAAGGATAACTATCCTTTTCCTTCTCTAGACCAAGTTATACAAAGATTTTTTGGTTCTACTATGATGTCATTTCTTGATGTATTTTTAGGGTATAACTAGCTGTTGGTAAATCAAGAGGACAAGATGAATACTTATTTCAGTACCAAGTGGGGTAAATTTGTTTAAAAAATAATGCCACTTGGGCTGATAAATGTAGGGGCAATATTAAAATGAGCCATGGATCATGATTTATAAGGTTTGGTAGGTAAATACATTATTATATACATGGATGATCTAATTATTTTTTTTAAGAATAGGTAGGACCACATCATGCATTTATAATAGGTATTTCAAAGGTGTAGAAGGTGTGGGATTTATCTCAACCCAAAGAAAAGTATTTTTTGTGTTATTGAGGGAAATTTTTTAGGCCATGTCATCACTAAGAATGGAATCTCTATACATCTAGATAGAGTAGATGATATATCAAATATAGAGCCTCCTAATAGTAGGAAAGAATAGAAAAAATTCTTTGGCAAAATTAACTTTGTAAGAAAGTTTATTTATGGCTTTGTAAAAATTATCAAACCATTGAATGATATGCTAAAATCTCATGGAATGAGGAATCTAAGAAGGCCTTCAGGGACATCAAGGAGGCAATTGGTCAATATCTAGTCCTGATAAGTCCAAACTTCTCCAACGATTTTCACATTTATTTTATTGCTTCTGATCACACTATTTCAATAGTTTTAAATCATAAAATTGATGGATGTGATCATCCAATTTATTTCATGAGAAAAAAGTTATAAAATGTTTAGTTTAATTATTATTTAATTGATAATTAATCATGTGCATTAATTAAAGTAGTGAAAAAAATTAGGAACTACATTCTTAGGAATAAAGTTCATGTCATTCTACCTGACCTTGCTACAAAGCTCATGATGAGCCAAAACAAATTAGGAGAAAGGAGAGGTAAGTGGATATCTATTCCTTAGGAATATTACATTAAGATTAAAAGTACAAAAATGGTAAGATTCCATGGTTTGATTCGATTGATTTTCAATACTAACCCAAGATAAATGCCATGTAGGTTGAACAAGAAAGTTTTTAGTCCAATGATTGGTATTATTTAATTTTCCATCTATTGATCAATGACACTTATCCTATAGGGTTAGCTATAGAGAAAAAAATATTCAAAAGACTTAATGTATCCTACTACCTAATTAAAAATAGAGTTTTGTACTGAAAAAACTTTGAGGGCATTTACCTAAGGTTTGTATCCAAAGAAGAAGTAGTTGAAATCATGAGCATTTTCCATGAGAATTTGGGAAGTAGACATACATTTGGAAGGATAATAGCTCACAAAATCCTTAGAGTTGGTTATTATTGGTAAAAAATCTTCAAATATGGCCAAAAACATGTAAGGTAATGCCATTCATTCTATTTATTTAGCAAAAAGGATCCCAAGGAAGCTATGCCACTACAACCAACGATAATTGACAAGCCATTCACCCAATGGAGTATAGATTTCATGGGGCTAATCAACCCTAATTCATTATAAGGTCACAAATACATTTTAACTTCTAATAACTAATACACCAGATGGACTGAGTCAGTGGCCACTAAATAGTGTATTACTGAAAAAATGATCAATTTTTAGAAGAAAACATATGCACCAAATTTGGGACATTGGTCTCTCTAGTATGTGATAATGGATCAATTTTTTTATCTATTAAAATGACCTAATGGTCATATTTAAATAACATCATTCTCAATTTATCATCCAACCATTATCCTTAGGGTAATGGAGTATCAAAATCAACCAATAAGAACTTGATGAAACCAATAAAGAAGTCTATAATAAATAAACCTAGAACTTGGCACAAACTTCTCAAATACACCCTTTGGTTATACAGGATAAGAATAAAATAGGATCTTAAGGCATCACCATTCTTTCTAGTGTATGGACAAGAACCCATCTTCCCCATCACCCTTAATGGTCCATTATACAAGCTCATGCAAGAATATATGGAGGAAGATTGAGAACTTGAAAATTTAAGACTGCTGGACATTGTTCAAATGGAGGATGCATGAGAAGAAGATTTTACTAATTTTATAAGTCACCAATCCATGGTGAAGAGGTGGTTTGATAAGTATTCCAAGATAAAGGTGTTCATACAAGGAGACTTAGTTCTTCTTCGAGACAAGGCATATGAGCCTAAAGGTAAACATGGGAAGTTCACACCTTTGTAGATAGGTCCCTATTAGATTGTTGGGACACTTGGAAATAACACCTTTAAATTGAAAGACTTACAAAGTGATGAATTCACTTTTCCTACCAATGGGTAGTACCTCAATCATTAATTTCCTACTACTCCCCCTAGGGTCTCCATAGAGTAAATTATAAGAATAGTTAAAGTTAGAGTAGGTAGGATAAATTAGTTTCTTTCTATTATTTACTAACTATCCCGTATTTATGCATGTGTTTTTTATATATTTATTTGATTTTCCTTTATTTTCTACCTTATTTACTTTCTTTTTTTATGTGTTTCCTTTCTCTATTTTGTTCCTTACTCATATTAAGTCCTTTTGGAAAACCCTTAACTCAAAGTTCATTTTAGTTACTTAGGAACTCCACATTTCAATAATGTAGGTATGAATCTTAAGCAAATTTTTATGATGGATCTGAAATATGAGCTTAATTATATAGTTTAGAGAGACTAGTTAGGACCAATAGATAAGTTAACTATTCCATAAGATATTAAGCATTATTTTGATTTGAACTTAGTTTTAAGGATAATTTCACATATGGAGTGAAAACTTAAATTATTGGAACATAATCATGTTTGAACATAATAAACATCCTTTCCTGAGATGAAGGTTGCAACTATAGGTAATTATTTTGAGGATAAAACATTTGACCAAATCCTTAAACCTAGTTAAAATTGGTTTTCAACCTTTACTAGAAATCCAAAATGGTCTAAATTATACAAAAATAAGAGATTATTACAAAATAAAAATATTTTCAAACAAAGGTGATACTGTTAATCTCCACTAGGGCTATAGACACCTAGATGGTAGTGGAGCAAGTCCTTAAATAGATTAAAAGGTATTTCTATTGGGGCTATGGATGTTTGGCTAATTCATAGTAGAGCAATACCCAAGCCTTCCCAAACTAAAGCATGATTCTTAATAGATATATAAATGTGATACAAGTCAATTTTAATGGTTAAGGAAATGAAACTTAGAAGTTGCTCCCTAAATCCCATGGAAAATAGTAAGTAGAATCAAAGAACACACATATCATGGCTATGTTTTTATGTTTGATCCTAATTCTATAGGTGTAAGGCTTGTTTTAACCATAAAATGGTCTTGATAAGTCTACTAATCAAGTAAAATAGATGATTTAGTTGTTGGTCTAAAATAGAGTCTCTAAATTCTAACATATTGCTATGTTTCCCCTGAAAGTTTCCATTTGTTAAGGGAAACATACCCCCATTATTGAAAAATGAGGACCGTTATGTTAAAATTATGCAAATTTATAATTTAAAATTGAAAATTCATGTGATCAAAACATCATTACTATGTTTGCACATTATTCATATTTGAAGATCATCCACACCATATTCTAGTTAGTCTTCTTATTCATGGCTCTGGTTTAGCCTTGCCTAAAGTTTAATAAATTTGGGTCTTTTTATTTAAGGTTACAGGTCTAATAAATTTTCATTAGAGGTAGACAATGTCTTGGTTTCATAATTTTAATGATTTTATCTTTTACTAGCCTTTGGTATATTAAAGGTCAAATTGAATCCATGTTCAAGCTTCCTAAAACCCTCATTCAAAAACCCTAACTTAGACCCCTCATTCAATTTTGAATTTGGTGGGAATAAAATTATGTGAGAACATTTTAATATGTAATGTACTTAGTTAAATTTTTATATTGAGGCTTAGTCATGGTTTTAAACATGACCAAATCTTAATCTAAAAATTATATACTTGGTCTTTTTTATATCCTGAGCCCTTTGTCCCATTTTATTTTAATATGGTCTAAACTTTTTATGCATAGGGTCCTTTTCATATGTTATTAACTTAGATTAATGTCTTATTCCTAAGGTCCCATTCATTTTTATTAACACAAACAAGAAATTATTCATAAGACATTATCCTAAGTCTTATATGTCTTCGAGCCTTGACTTAAACCATTTGATTATTTATAGGATCAACAGTCCACATTTAATCAATAAAAGTTGATTCAATAGAGTGAGATGAGCCTAATATGCCTAATACTTTAATCATGGGACAAATCCCTCTCAAATCCATGGATTGATATCGATGATCTGCTAATGATCCAATAGAATAAGATCATCATAGATAAAAAGGGGTCCCTTTTTTATTATAATGGAGACTTAGCCTAAGTTTTACCCTAAGGTTTGTATTGTATTTATCAATACAATAAAACTTTAGGATAAAAAATTATGTTATGACATTAATTATTTGAAGGGTCTTCATTTTATTATGTTTTAAGGACCTATGTTAAAGACTTATGTTATACTTTGGTCTAAATTCTAAATGGTCCCAAGCTCACTTAATCCCTTTATGACTATAGGAGCCAATGATGTCCAAATACTCAGATCATAATTGATGACTTATGTTTACTCGAGAGAGATCAATAAAATGACATTTATTGAATCAAATTTTCTATGGGACCCACTCTATTTAATAGGACTTGAATTCAATGTTCTCTCACCTATTATTTGATGTTCGTAATGCTATCAAAGTTTAGTACCTATGGTTAATCATGAGAGCTTAATTTTTACATTTGCATGAAAATAATTGACATATGTGAGACCATCAAAATTTAAGCTTAAGAACCAATCTCACTTGGATGAATGAACATGTTTGTCTTGATGTTGTAGGATCAATGAAATTTAATTTGGAAAATAAACATGCTTAGGATTTTATACCTGAATAATGAAATTGATCTTTCATTAACTTTTGACCTATCATAAACTAAGTAAAATTAATAGGAACAATCATAAATACCATAAACGTAGCTTAAATGTTATCTTAAGATTGTTTGACCAAACATTAGTCTAAATGTTATGATTGGTCCCTATATATCCCATGATCTTTTAGTCTATATATTGTGGGGGTGAGCATAGAAAATACCCCCACTCTATAGATGGAGTATCGAATCCACTATCTAAGCTCTAAACTCTAAACTTAACTCTAGAATATATATATGCTATATAGGGTCCCCCCACCTCCCCCCCCCCCCCACCCCACCACCATATAACTAATGTAGGTTCCTATTGTTGTAAGACTTAGCCTAGAGATTTTACCCTAAATTTTTAAGATTTTTATTAATAAGATATAATATTAGGTTTAAAATCTTAAATTAAGTCCCTTTTATTATTCAAGGTCCCCTTTTTACTATAATCCAACCTAGCTTAAATATTTTAGCCTAAGGTTCATTTCATGTCTATTAACATGAAATAAAATTATAGTCTAAAGTATTTAGTCTAAGTTATTTATATGTCCTGATACTAACTTAAATGTTGTACATATTTGTAGGATCTACGGATCGTATTCATGTGGATGATATTGATCTAATGGAGTGAGGTAGAGTAAATATTTCAATAAAACCTCTAAGGTGGTGAGAAGGTGACAAGTATCACAATCATGACCAAAGAATAACAAGAAACCAATGGTGGTCCATCCCACAGATCATAATCAATGGCCCAAATCTAATTGAACAAAGTTAATCAAAAAGAGAGAGATGAGGATAGATTTTTCAATAAATCTCAAGAGACCTACAGTAATGAGACTTGTCATAACCATTGAAAACATAGTAAAGGAAGCCAATAGCATTCAAATATCAAGATCAAGATCAATAAGCCACATTTATCTATGCAAGAATATCCAATGATCCAAAATAAAAGGAAGATTTTAAATGGCAATGGTCATGTTTTCAAACATTAATGAATAATCTACCATGAAAAGTTTCATGTAAATTCCATGGTGATGCCACATGGCTAGAAAGTGACAAAACTAGAGATTTTATGGGCTCATAAAAGCAAAAGTATAAATTCCAAAGTCCAAATCAAATCTAAGGAACAAACTCACTCAAGTTTAAAAGTTGTCACCATTAAAACTTAATAAAAACTTTTAGAAGAACACCAAGGTCTAAAAATCCCTAATTCATC
>JARHVA010011003.1:0-10000 GCA_037957365.1 Torreya grandis
ATGATCAATTCAAGTGTTAAAATTATTCCATATTCGTATCATAGTAGAAATGTATGTGCATTCATAATCACATCCTCAAAACATTCATATCATTTTTTTATGGATCAAACTAATTCATCATTTTTACTAATTATATTGTGTGTGTATCATTCTTTTATCCTATTCATATTTTCCATGTTTTGGATTGTGGACCTCAGCCTTGTCAATAAATTTATTATGGATGAAATATTATATTCCATCATTATTATTCATATTAACTCATGTAACCATCTATTAAAATTTTAATCTTGGGTTAAAAATAATAATTAGACCTAACTTGAACATAAAAATTTCTTTATTGGATATAAATCCCTTCATCCACTAGTAAAACATTCAATATTGATGGAAAAGAGTGAAACAACCCTAATTTTTTAGTTGAAGTTATCTATAAAAGTACACAATGGAACATCAAAAGGTCCCACTGTATAAAATTAATGCAGTGTAATGCCTCTCATTGGAAACCCTATAGGAAGTACTAGTAACCCATAACCAGCATCCCAATTATCTTAAACTAATAAGGCTATGATCATGAGCACATCCAAGAATATCTTGTTATCTTATTTTCAGATAAGAAAATAGGATATGATATAAGTCTATTACTAAAGCTTGAACCAATGATAGAATATAAGGGTCCATCTTACTAACTTTCTTTGACAAGTCTTATCATATCATGATTGAAGGTCCTTTAGAAAAACATTACACCTTTGTTCCAATAGTTTATGAAGGCCACACAAACATGATGAAGTTCCATGAAAAAGGAATGGCATTAATTAAATAAATGAGGCACCATGAACTGATCTCAAAGTGGATGGAATCACACATGTAAACATCCTAATACCTACACATGCAATTAGCATTGGGAAATCCATCATTCCTCATGCTATAAGATCACTTATCATGTTATAGGATCATTATCCTATGGCCAACCATAGGAATCACACATATCTGAATATTTCATAATTATCCTTTAGTTATACTACGATGTTGCCAAATAAACATAGGTGTTTATGAAATTCAAAAAACATGTGTATGACCACAGAAGTTCATTATTTAAATAGTCTTGTGCATTAGCTTAGGTGTTTATTAAGGGAAAGTATGATTTAATATATCATTATCAAGGTATATTATTTGATCATATAACCAGGTGTTAACTTAAATGTCTTCATAACCTATTAGTTCTCACCTCATTCCAAGATTATTTACCAAACATATGATTTATTCACATGTTAACTATTACAACACAAGTATATCAAAGGGTTCATTGATAAGGTCCACTTATACATTTAAACCTATTTACAAATAGTAACAATGACTCTTTATTCTCATAAAATCATCAATGACAATATATAAAGCTTCTAATAATCAATATTTACACTATAACCATCTGAATTACTAGACACTTAAAAAACATGTCATATATCTACATCATTATTACACTATTAATGGCATAATCCATAATGTGGTCCAAATATGATGAAAATTAACTTATCTTACTTCATTTCTTAAGAAATAGAAGTAAGCACACTTACAATGTCATTAAAATTGATAAACATTCATTACTATGTTATGGAAATGAGATTTTCTTGATTGAAACATCAAGACACTATTTTGCATAACCCATTTACAACATCTTATTTCCAATGAAGATTATAAAAAACTTAAGAATATGTGTTTAATAACAATATTATTATTAAGAGATGTCATATAACATTATTCAAATGTCATAACACAAGATAATTCTATAAGCTAAAAAAGCATTCCATGTTGTAAGAATGTCACTAAATAAAACTCCTCATAAAATCCATGCAAGAATATACATAATTCTACCAAGGAGATTTACAACCTCTAAGTAATTCCAACACATCATAAGGCCACACCATTTTACATTCATTTAAATAAAATGTTAAAAACATTATGGTTACAATTTTTCCAATGATAACCTTATTATAATTTCATTCCTACTTAAAAACCATCAGCATATCACTAAGCCATGTATATACAATAACATATACATATCAAGTTTAATATTATGCATTATAATTACATTACTACTCATATGGTAAAAGTATTTTTCTGTAGATGCATACTAAATAAATAAATAAATATAATTGAATATATAAGAATCAAGTAACTATCAACTAGAATGCCTCCAATGTCAACATCATAATCAGTAATGTTCTTTTTCAACATATCAATGTTAAAAATATGCACAATGTAATAAGATGAAGCCACAACATAAAAAAGGTAATCAAACATGATCTAACATGTGAAAAATTATATATCCTCATTCATGAATAAACGAAAGATTCCATATGCAATGTAGGTGTAAAAATGAAGAATACATAAACTATAAGGGAGAACACCCCTCAAAACCAGCCCTTTGAGCCCAAGCATTAGCTAGATGGTTGATTCAGTCATAGAGTATGGGAGGTGATTGAGGATTTAATAGTGGTTCATAGCCACTGACTCAACATAAGAAACAAGTAAACTTAAGAACAAGCCAACATTTATGATAGGCATTACCGAAGGTAAACAATATATCAGCTAACAAGATTACCTTAGAACCATGAGCGACTAATAAAAACAATGTGGGGTTTACAACCAATAAGAATGGTAAAGCAAAACATATGATGGAATAAACTAATACATTATCAATAGGTACAATAGGCCTTCCATGCTTACAATAGTATGACAACATCACGTGAAAACTAATTTATTATGAAAAAGAAAAATTTGAATAATGGAAAAAATACTACTCATCTCATAAATATACATACACTTCCACTAAATTTTTGATAATAAAAATAGAAACCTTAAAATGGCCAAGACAAAACAATCAAGCCTAGGCAAACCCATAACCTTAAACCAGTTATTCATAACTAACAAGAACATCACAAAATCTACATAATCAAGATTTGTTATAAAATTGGGGTATGTTGAAAGGTATTTACGTGGTTTTAAAAATAGGAGATAATTATCCAAGTAGATTAAGTGCATCCAACCTAACATAAATAATTTTGTACCAAATAGCAAGAGGTCCAACACCTTAACATACAAGGGAGTGTTCAAGATCCTTGTTCAAGAGATAGGCTTGTAGGTATATATGACTGTACATTAGCAGGGTAACATAAACTATAGATCACAACAAATTAGAAACAAATTATTATAAATAGTGGAGATTAATAAGGAAAAGGAAACACAACTCATCGAATAAGTATTATCATGCATACTTGTATTCAATGAGAAATAATATTCATGTAACAATATAAGAGTTCAGGAAAAATGTGAGACGTACTAAAAGCCTGATAGAAAAACCTTTATTAATATTGGAGGCATGAAAAAATATCTAGGGGTTCTATTTTCCACCCTTAAATAAATCATATCATTGTCAATGTTCATAATAGTTTCATAAGAACACAATGAATCCCACAAGGTGAGAATGAATTAATGCATTGGGGATCAGCCATGAATTCTGTAAACTTCATAGTGGGCCTTCAATGCCCATACTAGTTTTTTTTATCAAGGATCAAAAATTGCTCAATATAAGTAAATTGATTTACCTGATTGATCCAACAGCTTACTTGGTAATGTTCAGGTGTTGAGGAGGACTAGTTAAGTTCTAGTTTACTCTCCTGACTCCTTGCTCCCTTGACTTTTTGTGCAACCTCTCCTCTTATTTTATTCCTTTCATCCTATCTCCCTATGCCTCCCTATTCTCCATTTCCATATCTACCTTTCTCACTTGGAGTAATTAATAAGCCATCATTTGGTTAATTTCTCCTGTGGAACATAGCAAACAGAACCATAGTAGATTGATAAGGTAAAATGATTAGGCCATAGAGTTTATGAGGATAACTCCTTTTTAATCATGTCATTCCTTCTCTACTTCATTCAACCTCTTCTCAAATTCTTCTACCACCTTATCATTTCACAGCTCTCCCTATAGTTGTTTACTTCCTTAAAAGGCTACATATCTTCCCTCAAATGACATGGTACCTTTCTCCTTATAAGCTCATTTATCTTTTTCTTTTCTTCCTTCTTTTTTTGTGGAAAATGTCTTCTCTTTCTATCTCTACCTAAATTCTCCTACATCACCCCATCTCCTACGTCACCCATTATGTTTCCCTTAATCCTTTCATTTCATGCTAGCTCATAATGATCGAAGATCGTGCCCCTTACCATCGACTACAGAGTCTCTTCTCACTTGTCAACTACCAACACATCAGCTCTCACCATCCATCACCACCCAGCAAATAATTTCAGTCCACTCAATAGTCCTGCATCGACTCATTTCCCCTCCATCAACCTTCATCCACATGCCAAGACCATAAAATAATATATATAATGAAAATTTATTAAGTCATCCTTGTTTTCCTCGACCTGGCCCGTATGGTTCTCTCCTCCTGCGATATAGGACCATGTGGGATTTTCTAGCCACGCTGACACACCTGATGCCTCCGACAAAGCTCCATGTTTCCCACCAAAGATGGTTCCCCTAGCTTAACACTGAGCATGGATGTCATCCAAGGTATAAGATAAAAATAATAAAACAAAAGAAAATGATGTATGTTCCATTAAATGGTACTTAACCTATACATGCTCGGAGCACAACCACACCAACCAATTAGAATGTCAAACATAGACAAATGTATATCAATTTTATACATGGATATATACCTATATGTATATATCAACATTTATAAATTTATCTTAAAATTTCCTTATTATACCAAATCGAAACAAACTAATTCCTACTAGTATATATATATATATATATATATATATATATATATATATATATATATATATATATATATATATATATATATATATATATGTATGTATATATATAAATGTATATATACATATAAGTATATATATATGTATATGTATATATATAAATGTATATATACATATATGTATATATATATGTATATGTATATATATATATATGTATATATACATATATGTATATATATGTGTGTGTGTGTGTGTGTGTGTTGTATATATATGTATATATATATAGATATATATATATATACATACATATACATATATATATATATATATATATATATATATATACATACATATACATATATATATATACATACATATACATACACAAAATCAAATGTTAAACATTCTATTGGTTTGGAGAATGAATTTTTTACCAAATAATAGAAGGGCCATCCATTCATCCATGAAACTTAGTTTAGACCAAGATTAGATGAAATATAGTAAATCACATTATCGCAGTTTATGAACACAAGACAAAATATGAACCAAGAAATGTGACAAGGTCAATGAACAAAGGGATACACCAAGTTAATAATACTACACTCAAAGTTCTTGACAAAATAAGATAAACAATCGAGAATGAAATAATAATATTTTAGTCTACTAACAAGATGAAAAGACTCAAAACATGACTAGTGGCTTAAGAACCCATGTTATCTCATTATCTGTTGTCAAATTAATTTCAACCATATATTATCCTCCTTACCATGTTTAATCTACAAATGAAGAAACCACCAAGCCTAGCTCATTATCTGAGTTCCTATCTAAGTGATATTCTAACTGCTCAACTATCACAAGATTATACCTGAGATGTCCAAACCCAACACTAATCCTAGCACATGCCCTAATTCTTGCGTTCACCAGTAAGACATAAATAGTACCTGAATGATGTCAATATGAATATAAATAATAATAAATTTAGAACAAATCATTAATCATGAGTAATAAACTAGTATAAACATATATAGATGAAAAGGGAACTAGAATCAATCTTGATAACCATGAACCTAAACATGCATTGCGAATATAATTAATCATTGTAAAAGTAACCAATATCAATCCACATCAGTGAGACATGTTAAATTAATAACATCCAATAAAATAATATATTTAAGTAGCATATATATAAATATGATAGATTAAATCTAACATAAATAGTATGCATATTAGGATATATTATATTTAATACAAGCATCAATCATGGTATATCATATCACAATGGCTATCCAAGCTACTTGTATCACAACCATTTGAAAACAAAGTCAGCATCAACCATTATCATTCTAAGTGCCATTAAAAACATGCTAAATAAAGAAAAAATCTAGTATATTTAAGAGGCCACACAGTCAGTTCATGACATCCTCCCCTCCTTAAAGAGGATCCATCTCAATGACTAACAATAGTCAAGTATTGATTATCTGAAAAAGTCTAACAAAAGTAATTGATATTTTTACACAATCTCTCCACTCATTGTGTAGTGGCAATGTCTCAGCCATAACTTACTAGAATTCATATTTATTGTCATCAAGATAGATACATTATTCAATGCATTAGCTCAATTAATGGCCTCCTTTCCATCTTCACATGTAATCCATGACACTGAAATGGAAAAAAGCACTTAAACAACACTATCATATTAGAAAATTATACCAAATATCTCATTTTGGCTAGAACTTTTACACTTTCATGCCTTAAAAAATCCATCAAAAACATTAAAATTCACTGGAATGATCTATAATAGGTTCACCAAACCCCAAAATGCCTACAACAGTTACCAAAAATGTTAAGGTAACAACTATTAATTTCAATGTTACATTGTTGTTACAATCATCCCAATCATAGATGAAGGTGGTCATAAAGCAACACAACCATACCATGTCCCAAAACATGAAAGCTAAAACTTATCATAATAAGCTTCCATTGAGGTTAGTAACAACACTCCCAAGCAAGAAATTATGGCTAAGGAACAACAACATAAAAAGTGATGTCTAATCTAGATTAACAACCTAAATATGCAACCTCACTAGGCTCAATGTCACTTTTGTCAACACACACAAAAATCTAAAATATGATGTAAACAATCATAAAATCATCTAATCCCATTATACTGTAACTAGAGTGTAAATCAAGAGTGTAAATCTTTCACTAAAACATTTTTCCACATGCATAATTATAAAAGAATTTGTTAGAGAATATCATATCATAATGGTAGTAATTCAAACTATTATGTTTACTCTACTATATCATCAACTATTTAGGGATTAGCGTATCATTCCACACCAACCACACTAAACAATGGATAAGCCATACTAGGTATCATATGTAACCCAAAAGCTTACAACATATTATGCAATAGATAGGTGTAATTGCACAATAGCCCAGAGATACTAATCACACTATCCAAAACTAGCCATCTAAAGGAATCACCCAACTTTCATCACTCTAAGATTTTAAACACCACCTGATCAGGGCTTAGTACTACTCTAATAAAGCACAAAATCAGCATACATTCTAGTAATGCTTACAAAATAAAACATAAATATTTATCCTAAAATATTTTCAATAGATATAACAATACCAATACCTTAACCAAAGCATGGTTGCACCTACATGCCAACTCATGTATGCATTTAAAAAAGTACCACCTTTATTATTTGCATAAACATCCTAATATATAGAAGCATTAATGCTTCACAAGGATAAACAATAAAATTTCACAATGGTTACTTTTAATGCAACCTTCAACAGGTAGCTAAAGGAATGCTAAATCCATAAATTAATCATTATGCACTAAGATTCCACAATCAAATCATGGCACACATGATGCACACTCTAAATGAATCGGGTGACTACTCGTGAAAAATGAAAAAGTGTATTTTTAGCCTATGAGATACTCCACTTCCTAACCCATATCTGATAAAAAATGTTATGGATGTAGTGCTTGTCTACCCTCAACATCATACTTAAATCAACACTCAATGCTACAATAGTAAATGAGGGATTACACATCACAATACAACATTATACCTCAGCAAATTCAATCAAATTGAAGATAGTTTCAAGAGGTTTAACACATCACATGAGTGGTGTATGACTATATTACCACATACAAAACATGAATCAAATTTATTCCAAGACATTTACTCAACATTTTTATGCAAAAATTTTAAAACATATATCAATGTAAGGTTCATAAGATTGATTTCAAAGATATGAGAATCCCTTACACACGTAAATTCACATTATTCACACAATCACCAATTAACAACAGACAACCATGTATGTAAAATTCTCATACAATAATGTTGATATCAAGAAGAGAAGTGAAAAATCAAAAGGTTATTATATACACATAGGGTGTAAAATATACAAATTTACATGATTTTCCATAATCAAAGAAATATAAAAGATCATGCAATAAGGTTGATATCAAAACAAGTATGTGGAATTCCATGGTGAACCATATGAACAAGTATAATAAAAGAACAATTTCCCATGATTTAGTAAGATTAATGAGAACTAATAATTATCCAACACATAACAGTTAATATACGAGGAGCCACATAAAAATTGGTCACACGTAAATGACTCAAACTTATAGTAATTATTCCAAGGTAGTTTAATATCACAATAATAATTACACATGATGGTAAAAGACAAGGGTCCATGACTCCCATCAGGTCACCTGATGTCTATACATCGTCTAAATGGAACCAAATAACCACCATATAATAAACATAATCAATCTTGGGGATCTCATATTAGAATCACCTTATCTCAAGAAAGGTTGTGTTCTAAAAAAGTAATAAAATCTATTTCCATGAGTTCTTAGATATCTACCAATAATATTCATGCATCATGGATAGATGGTTCATGCTAATTAATAATCAATAAGAGATCCCCAAAACTCTCTAATTTACCTGAGTATGTAAGTCATACTCACACACTCGACAATCTTATATCACCTATTCTTCCAATTGAATTAATCCAGAAAGTTAAAAGTTGAATCGTAATTCCTAATTTGATACAACATTATTTTTGGAAAAGGGTTGACCTAACCAAGGCATAGGGTGGATGCTATATCACTACTCTAAAAATTAATATTTATGCAATCAAAAAGTTCAATTAAAATCATAATAAACATCATCAAATATGTAAGGCATATCTATATCAACATAGACATCCTATGAGTGTCAAAACATAATCAGGGTTTCAATTAATCATCCTCATGGATGCATAACTCAACCAAAATCAAATAAACATTCCCAAGGATATAGTATATCCATGGTAAACATGACAACCTCATGGTAACCAACCTATCTATTATCAAATAATTATCACTAATGTAAATAAACCTATTATCAAAACCACATCAATGCAAAATAAGAATTAGACATCCTCACACACTTATTTATGTTTAGACCGTTCGAGTTACAAAGCCATGTACTCTTCTATGTAACATAAGAGACTGAATACATCAATAAGATCAATCTCTTAATATAGCTGAATATACACCCACGTCAGCTAGGACCCCAAGCCTCACTAATTTATCAAAGAAAATATGATATCCTCACCTTATGTAGCTCTCTAGGTTTAAGTTCAACCCTTAGTCTTCCCAAAGTTAGAATTTTCTAATCACCTACTGATGACTCACCCATAAAAGTTAATAATAGCTACTGGACATTTTTCCCTTAATTCTAAGGCAAAAGAAGGATCACTTATCTTCTATTGACTTACCCATACAAGTTAATAGTTGACTAGTGATGCTTACCCCAATACAACTGATGAGGTAAGGGTTGAGCCAACCAAATTTATAGGTAAGCATAACAATATCACTTGAAAATAATTAATAATTTCCACATACACACACCCACACACATTCCATAATATAGGAATTCTAAAACTTCAAGATTGCATAAGGAAAACACTAATTAAAATAGTATTTAATTCATCCAATAGGTTAAGTGAATTTATAAGGGTCACAACATGACCTCCTCAAGAAATAAAGACATTTATTAGTTTATACTAGGCATATAACTTCAGCCATGGTTCAGTATGCATGCTAAAGTATAAGGTTCCAATTCATTCTTCTCAAGAAAACATAGACATACAAATGGAATTCAACCATCATAAGCCATACACGTATATGTTGTTAGAATAA
>JARHVA010011003.1:15000-20000 GCA_037957365.1 Torreya grandis
GATTCCATATATAATCGGAGTGCAACAATGAAGAAGATGGACACTGCAGGGGGGAACACCGCTCAAACCCAATCCTATGAGGCCAACCATCTATGACCCTTATCACCCCAACCATCAGTTGGATGGTTGATGCAGTCATAGAGTATGGGAAGTGGTTGAGGATTCTAACACGGATTCATAACCACTAACTCAACATAGGCAACAAGCAACCTTAAGAACAAGCCAACATTTATGACAGGGACAACAAAGGTAAACAATATGGCAGCCAATAAGATTACTTCAGAACCATGAGAGAAGAATAAAAATAGTGAGAGGTTTACAACAAATAAGACCATTTATGACCGGTAAACCAACACATATGATTGCACAAACCAACACATTAGTAACAGCTACAATGGGCCTTCCATGCTTACAATAGTATGAGAACGTCATGTGACAACTACTTTATTACGAAAAGCCAAATTTTAATATTAGAAAAATAATACTCATCTCATAAATATTCAGACTGCCACTAAATTTCCGGTAATAAAATCAGAAACCCTAAAGCATCCAAGACAAAACACCTAAGAATCAAACCCAGGCAAACCCCTAACCTTATACCAGTTGTTCATATCTATCAAAAATATCACTAATTCTACCCAATCAAGATTTATTGCAAAACCGTGGTATGTCGAAAGGCATTTACATGGTTTTCAGAACAGGAGAGAATTCCCCAAGTGGATTAAATGCATCCAACCTAACATAGACGGTTGTATACCAAAAACCAAGAAGTCCAACACCTTGACATATAAGGAAGCGTTCAAGAGATAGTCTTGTTGGTATATATGGCTGTATATTAGTATGGTCAAATAAAGTACATATCACAACAGATTAGGAATAGATTATTATGAACAGTGGAGATTAATAGGGCAAAGGAAACACAGGTTACCCAATAATTATTCTTATGCACAATTGTACTCAATGAGAAATAATATTCATCCAATAATATAAGAGTTCAGGAAAAATTAAAGACACACTAACAGCCTGGTAGAAAAAACTTTTAGTAACGTTGCAGGCATAAACCAATATCCAGGGGTTACATTTGCGCCCCCTACAGAAATCCTATCATTCTCCGTGTTCACGTCAGTTGCATAAGATCACAATGAATCCCACAAGGTGAGAATAACAAATTAGTGCATTGGGGGTTCGCCATGAAGTCTGTAGACTTCCTACTGGACCTTCAATGCCCATACTAATTTTTTTACCCCAAAGATTCAAAATTTCCCAATACAAATAAATAGATTTACCTGATTGATCCAATAGCTTACTTGGTAATGTTCAGTTACCGAGGAGGACTGGTTATTTTCTTCCAACTTACTCTCTTGACTCCTGCTCCCACGGCCTTTTATGTAACCTCTCCTCTTATTTTCTTCCTTCCATCTTACTGCCATACGCCTCCTAGTTCTCCATCGCGCTATCTTCCTTTATTATGTGGAGTAATTAATACGTCGTGAGTTGGTTATTTACTCACGTGGAACTTGGCAAGTAGAAGCATAGTAGATTGACAGGGTAAAATGACCAGGCCATACAGTTTAAGCGAATAACTTCTTCCGAATCACGTCACTCCTTATCTACCTACTTTGACCTATTATCAAACTCTTCTGCCCCCTTATTAATTCGTATCTCTCCCTGCAGCTGTTTACTTCTTCCAGAACCTGCATATCTTCCCTCAAATCACCTTGTACCTTTCTCCTTATACATTCATTTCTCTTTTTCTTTTCTTCCTTCCTTTTGTTGCAGAAAACATCCTCCCTTTTTATCTCTGCCTACATTCTCCTGCATCTCCACATCTCCTGCACCGCTCATTCTGCTCCCCTTACTCCTTTCGTTCCACGCCATCCCATAATGGTCGACTGCCGTGTCCCCCTTACCATCGACTGCCGAGTCTCTCCTCACCATCCATCCCCGCTCAGCCAATAATGGCGATCCACTCAACAATCTTACATCGACTGCATTCCCCCTCCGTCAACCTTCCTCCACATGCCAAGACCGTAAAAATAATATATATATATATTGAAAAATGATTAATTCGTGCTTTTTGTTTCCCCCACCTGGCGCGTATGGCTGTCTCTTCCTGTGATGCCGACCCATGTGGGATTTTTTGTTAAATTATAATCTCCCGTCTCTAAGCATTTGTGATCTGTCAGCTAAGTAGGAGTCTTTTGTTTAGTTGAGTACGTGACCTGATTTTTTTGTAATTTCAGTTTCATAGTTAATACTGAACTGTGTATTGTAATCTATTTAATGTTTTTGGTTAATCATTATAATAAGAGTTGTTGCCATGTTTCTGCTTTCTCTTTATGCCCCATTTTTTATATCCATTTTCTGATCCAGGAATTTTGTCATGGTATCAGAGCAGGCTTAAGCCTCTTCACAGAGTGGAGAGCAGATCGATCTGAAAGCTGGTGGACTCTTTAGAGATCTGAGCGAAAGAAGAATAAAAGGAGAATACTCTACCTATAGACCAGCATTGAATGATCATTTGGAAAGGGGTAACCAAAAGGGCTTGGAGTTTACATGGCATCCACCAACAATTTACGGCAAATGCAAGGGCACATGTTAACAAGCAAAAACTATGAATTCTGGTCTATCAGAATGAAGACATTTCTGCAAGTTTAGGAATGTTGGGAAATGGTAGAGAGTGACTTCAAAGAACCTGATCAAGCTACTCTAACAGCTATGAATAATAATCAGAAGAATGCTCTCGAAGCACGAAGGAAAAAGGAGACACATGCAAAATTCTTGATCCAGAGTTCGGTGGAAGATGCAATATTTCCAAAAATCACAGGCGCATCTAGTGCAAAAGAGGCTTGGTATACACTGGGTTTGGTATTCCAGGGTAATGAAAAAGTCAAAATAGTTCGACTTCAGACTCTTAGGAGAGAGTTTGAAAAATTGAAGATGAAAGAAATTGAGAATATTGATCGGTTTATGACCAAGGTGCCTGGAATTGTGAATCAACTCAAGATTCATGCTGAGGATATAATAGATCAAAAGATTATTGAGAAAGTGTTGCGAAGCTTAACCAAGAAATTTACCAGGATTGTTATAGCCATAGAAGAGTCAAAAGATCTGTCCAAAATGACTGTTGATGAACTAATGGGTTCTCTTCTATCTCATGAATCAAGGCTCATCATGGAGGAAGAGTCCTTGGAAAATGCCTTCCCGACTCAGGTTTCCTTCAGTAGAGGCCGAGGCAGAAGAGGTAGAGGCAAAGGTCGAAGAGGACGAGGTTTTCATCACACTAAAGAGAGTTTAGCTTCTGAACAGCTAGGACAATCATACCAACAAGGACATTCTCATAGTCAGAGAGGGAGAGGAAGAAAATGGACAGACAAGTCCAATATTCAATGCTTCTATTGTAAGAAGTATGGACATTATGAAAGTGAATGTAGGAAGAAGCAATCAGATCAGAACAAAGGTAGAGCCAATGTCTCCAACATTGAAGAAGGGACATCTGAAGTAATGTTCCTCTCATGCCAGATTACTGAAGAAGATCACATCAAGGATCTTTGGCTGCTAGACAGTGGCTAAAACAATCATATGACAGGTAACAAATATTTGTTTTCTAGAATAGACATTTCATCCACATCAAAAATTAAGCTAGGAAATGGCTCTCAAGTTCAGGCCCAGGGTAAAGGTATTGTGTCTATCCTAACTAAACAAAATGAAATGAAACCAATTCATGATGTTTTTTATGTTCCACATCTTAAGCATAATCTGATCAGTGTAGGATAGTTAAGTGAAAATAGATATGATGTTAGATTCAAGGGCTCTACTTGCATCATTTTACATAAGCCACCTAGTAGGAGACTCGTAGCTAAGGTGGAAATGACCAAAAATAGAATGTTCCCTCTGAATATGAGAAGTTTCAATCAGTCACAATCATATGCACACCATATCTCAAGCACAGATGAAACTTGGTTGTGGCATTTTAGGTATGGTCATTTACCCTTTAAGTGTCTTAGTCTTTTACAAAAGCAGTCAATGGTCAAGGGATTGCCAATGATGAATGAACAGTCAAATCCATGTGAAAATTGTATTCTAGGAAAACATCACAGGGACAGCTTTTTGATTGCCTCCTATAGAGCAAAAGAGAATCTTGAACTAGTCCATACAGACCTCTGTGGCCCCATGCGAACCCAGTCCATTGGTGGAAGTTTTTACTTTCTAACTTTTATTGACGATTTTAGTAGGAAATTCTAGGTCTATTTTCTCAAGAACAAATCTGAAACTTTCACAAAGTTCAAAGAATTTAAACCTCTTGCTGAAAAGCAGAGTGGAAAATACATCAAGGTACTTAGGGCAGATGGAGGAGGTGAATATGATTCACATGAATTTAATGGTTTTTGTTAGGAACAAGGGATCAAGAGGTAGTTCATAGCTAGGTACACTCCACAGCAGAATCGAGTAGCTGAAAGGAAAAATAGGACGATCATGAATATGGCTAGAAGCATGCTCAAAGCTAAGAATCTACCTAATGATTATTGGGCTGAAGTAGTTGCATGTTTAGTATACATACTGAATATATCTCCTACAATGAGTGTGAAGGACAAGGTTCTTCAAGAAGCATTGAGTGGCACTAAATATAGTATTTCCCATTTCAAAGTTTTTGGATGCATTGCATATGCCCATGTATCAGAGGAATTGAGAAGAAAGCTTGATGATAGGAGTGAGAAGTGTATTTTTACTAGATATAGTGAACAGTGTAAAGCCTATAGACTGTACAATCCAATCTCCTAGAAGTTTGTGGTGAGTAGGGATGTCAAGTTCCTAGAAGATAGATCTTGGAGTGACAAAGAAAATGATCCATTAAATAGTGAACAGGAGGAAAGCTTAGGACAGCCAGCTTCTTCAATTTCACTGCCAGGATTACAAGTGCAGGGACAAGAAGAACTACTGGCAAATAGTTCTTCTAGCAGTTAGTCAAATTCTCCTCCAAGAAATCAAAGAACAAAGAG
>JARHVA010011003.1:32500-77500 GCA_037957365.1 Torreya grandis
CCAAAGAATAAGAGAAAATGCCATCAATCTAATTTTTTGGAGCTGACCTAAGATTACACCTGAGCATTAGACATTAGCATAAAGATATAAAGCGATATGGTGAACCTTTTGGTATCACCTTTCGGGAACTTTTATGTTACAAGTGCATGTATTTTGATACTATATGAGGACAATAAATAATATTAGGTCTTCTAAAACATTGGCATTATCATGGAATTTTTGGTTGTGTTCTTGACATTATCACATGTACATCAATAAATAACATACAAACTATACTAGAAGTGAATAAAATGGTAGGCAATATAATTTGATGCAACATTTCAATTAACTCATCACAATGTTTTTTTTCCAATAGGACTGTATACCCCGCAATGAGGTTCAAAACATAAAACAATAAATTATATGAGAATGGGGCACATTGTGCATATTTTTACATAGTTCTTTTATGTTGATTCAAATATCTTGAAGGCTTTTTTCCACAAACACTAGAAATGAATATTGGGAATGATTTCTCATAATCAAGTTCATCATATAAAATATAAATCATGGGTGTCAGACAAAACCATGATCCTCATATGGAAATAATTTTTTAACAAATTCATATAGATGTACTCATCTCAACCATGGTTCTAATCACTCACATCTTATATTAAACATAAACGTTTAGAATTATATATTTTATGCATTATTTATAACATCATGATTTATATCACCTTATGTGCATTCTTTGGAGTTTCAAGTTCACACTATTTATGAATATTTAATTTACTTATTTGTTAAATATCTTTCATGTCTTTCAAACTCATTGAGTTGATCTGATTGAATTTAGATTTGTATTTGTATATTAATACATATTCACCATCATAATTAGTTTGTTATCTTATTCTCATTATATATGCATGTTCCCATTTTTGTAAATAAAATTATCAAATATCAATTTGGCCATGCATCTCATACAATTTTCTATGATTAGGAGCACTTGAAATGTAATAAAAAATGTATACAATTCTGCCTTTAATTTTCTTTCAAGATATGAAGTGAAACGACACCAAATGATAAATTAAAAAAGCACATTTAATTTCAAGGCACATTACAAAATCTTAGAGAAAAATACTGAGTATCCAAAAGGGAAGACTGATTCTTTTTTTCTATATTTTAAATAAATAATTGTTTAAAAATATTATATATCAAAGATATATTTGACATGAAAAAAAATCCATTGAAAGAAAAGGTAATCCTAGATTTAAATGGACTTGTAGTTTTTAGCAGTTTTCAAAACCTATTATTTGTAGAAATGTTTGCATGTGAGCTTGAATGTGCAACATAACCTAATTTATTATTTAAATATATAAAAAATCCAAAAATTGAATTGAAACTTATAGTTCATGCTCAGTTTAAAAAACTAAATCTACAAGATTCTCAAAATAGCAAAAATAAAATCAAAATGTAATTTGTGTCCTTTAGATAGTTAATTTTGAGATATATTTTTTTTGAAAATATTTTCTATGCGGCTAGCACAACTCACAGTTATGTGGATATCTTTGATATAGTTTTATAAAAAATGGGAACAAAATTTTTACATGATCAAACATTATGTCCTCTATAAGACATTTTCCCACAACATAGATGTCTAATAATTTATCTTCATTTGGGAAAATTGGCATACTCAATCCTTTGATTTATTTATTTATGGATTTAACCATTATTCACCATAATATTATAAGAACATAGATAATGTGCAAGGTTTGTGGTACATCCCCCCTTGATGGTTGGATCTATATATCCTCTACATTAAAGATCCTAGCTCAATGTATTTCTATACTTGTGAGTGATTCCGATCTAAATGAGAGAAAAGATTCAAACCCCTCTCCCTATTTATGCAAATGATAATATGTGTTGTAAAATATCATGTTATTTTCTTATAAATATATATTAATAATACTTTAAACTATGATGAGTGAAAAAAAAGGTCAAAGTTAAATTTACTTGATAAATTTGCAATGGATATACTCAATGAAAATTTTCATTTGTATGTGTGATTTCATGAAGTGACTTACATTACATGTGTATATATGGACTCATTATAAATCAATATTTGACACATTGATGGGTGGCTTGACCATTGAAAATAGTGAGATCTAACAATTAAAGCATGATAAATCAATATACATTGAAAATGACTTAAAAAGTAGTTGATAAAAATTAATTACCACCAATTATGCTCAAACCAGATTCGATGATTATCAATTATTGTGACCAAAATGTCAAATAATAATTATGGTCATAACAATACAAGACTTACAGGATGAATGAATATATTCTAGTGTATAAAATTAATATACACTAATAGATATCGAATATTTATAAAGAAATGTAGAAGATAAAAATCTATGAATAGTTCAATAAAGTGTCCAAATTTTTTATATAGATAAGTATTATAAGACATGATAATATCATGAGTTATGAAAAAAAGGTGTAAAGTACAATTTCTCATAGTTTCAAAATAAATTTTGGTATCATGTAGTTCCATAGACAAAACTTTGTATCACATATGAGGAAGGTAAGTTTTATTTATTTATTTATTTTTTTAAATTTTTTATTTTTTTTTGGGCTGCAGGAATCGGTACTATATTGCTTAAGGACTCAGTATAGCATGGTCCCCCTATATCCTATAGTATGCTTGGTAAAAATTTTAACATGACCGGCAATGCTGGCGTGACATGCCCTCCGGTTCCACGGGGCGGGGGGAGACTAGAACCCGTGACTAGCAGAGCCGCAATGGAAGATATGAAGAAGGTAAGTTAGTGTTAGATGTTGAGGGCATTATTCCAGAGGAAATTATATATATATATATATATATATATATATATATATATATATATATATATATGATTACTAAAGTTGATGTGAAGCAAATATCTTATACATAAATCAATAATAAATAATAGGAGTTTCAATAAAATACCCCAAATCATCTACACAACTTAAAATAAATTAAACAAATAATATAATAGGGATGAAAAGAAAATTCATATATTTTACTTTATTTTGTAAATTGTGTTTGTTTAAAATATATTATGTAATCATATGTTTGGTAGTTAATTCCACATATCCATTCACTTATATGTAAAAATATAATTTAAAAGTTTGTAAAATAAGAATTATTCTTTGGGGTCTCTAATACTTGGTTTATTATAGAGTGAATAGACAGTGCTTGTTATTTTTTTCAAAGGTTACGGGGAAATTAATTAAAGAGGAAGAGTTTGTTGTTTATTAAAGTACATAAATATTCTTAACATAATATTATATATTTGTCTATTTCATATTTTAAATATTTAAAATTAATTAAAGGTTAAATTATTAGTAGGTAGAATTTATTTTGAATTTATTATAAAATTTAAAAAACAAAAATCAACATATGTATCTCTTTTAATTTTATATATGAAAAAGTATAATTTTTTTCTTTTTTTTTCTTTTTATTATTGATTTCATTTTTTAAATATTAAAATGTTGTTTTTAAAAGTAAAATATATTTTATTATTAAAATATTTTAATAAAATCATTTTTATGAAAAAATTAATAATTTAAATAAAATTATATTATAAAGTAGATAATTGAAATTCATAATTCATATTTCCTATTTCCTATTACAGAGACAAATTTGACTCCAAAAAAAACCTTAATCTAGTCTTAGCCAACATCTGTCACATGCATATTTTAATTAGAATCCTATTTTACAATATTATATTATATAATATATTTTGGATGGTTTCATCCCTATCATTTTTATGTAAAACATACTTTTTCTACATCAAGCTCGACATTCCACACGGCAATAGAAGACCATTTGCATTCATTATGATTTTCGTATACCACGTGAACAACATAATAATAACAACATTATTGGGTGTATCCATGGAAAATATTTACCCTAAATGGTAGGCGATGATTCAACATCAAATTTTTTTCTCGGCCCTCCATCCTTTCCCAACCGCAAGTAAAAAAATAACAAGTTTTAAGCATATTTGGTATCTCATAACAGTTTATTATGGGTGTTGATTCACTAATTATGGGAGGTGAATTTTTACTTTTGGGTGCCATGATAGTGACTATGCCAAATGTGATGAGAATGATTGTAAATTTTAAGGTTTAGAAGAGAAGATTTATTTCAGATAATATCAAATATTATATTATTTGAATAATTATAATATATACAACATATAAATGTAATGTTTTGGATTACAATGATAGATATAGACACATTTTTAGTTTATTAAATAAAATATAATTATTTTGATTATTGTCTTCACAAAATAAATTAAATGAAAACATTGATAGAGTGATAAAAGAGTTTAGCTAATTGTTAAAAAAGAAAGGAGATATAATATAGTTTTTTTTAAAAAAAGTTTAAATAATATCTTATTTATATCCCATACAATGCAATCAAGAAATAATATCTGATGTATTTCTCTAGTGTGTAATTATAAAAAATCATTATTGTATTTTTAAGTACACAAATAAAATCGATGCTTAAAAAATTGTAAGATATTTTTTAAGTCATAATGTCTTTAGGAAAAAATTCTCCATAAACAAACCGAAAAAAATGATACAATTTAAAAATAATGTTTTAAAAAATACCAATATTAAATATCTTAATGAAGCATAATAATATTATATAAAACTTTCTTTCAATTTTTTTCGAAAGCTTATGAATTGTGTCAACAACATTCATTAAATAAGAGAACCTACAACAAATGATAATGATTAATTTATTGTAAAGTGTGACATTAAACATGTGTTTCTATATATTTTCTATTTTGTGATTAAAAAATTGTTAACAATATGAAACATCTATTTTCATTAATGATATATCAAAGGAACCTATGTATTCTTATATAAACATATAATTAGAGGGGGAGGGGAAGGGGAAGCAATGGTATTTAATACAAAAATTAAACATTTGGGAAATACACTTTACACCAAGGACAAAGGCACTTACATCATTATTTCAATTTATTGACTATTCGCCTTCTGTATCTATCACTTGGACAAAATGCAACCAACACATCCATGTCACCACCATAAAAACTTACAATGTAGCCACCTCAATATATGCCATACACTAGAAGTAAGGAAACATAACTATATTTAATATATAACATCTAATGTGAAGCATTAATTAGGTAAGAAATGCAAAGCTTAATTAGTCAATATCCAACATATTTAGATTACAATGATGGATATTTACACACTTATAGTTAATTATATAAAATATAATTATTTTTATTATTTGCCTCATGAAAGAAATGTAATGAAAACATTGATATAGTGATATAAGTGTTGTTTAATTAATTGTCAAAAAAGAAAGGGGATAAAATATAAACAATTTTTTTAAAGGGTAAATAACATCTTAATTATATCCCATACAATTTAATCAAGAAGCAATATGTGACATATTTCACTAGTCTCTAACAATAAAAAATAATTATTATATTCTTAAGTACACTATAATAAAATTAATGCTTAAAAAATGTAAGATATATTTTAAGTCAGAATGTTTTTAGGAAAAATTACTCCATGCACAAACCTAAAAAAATTAATAGAATTTAAAAATAATGTTTAAAAAAATACCAATATGAAATATTCTAATGAAGCATAATAATATTCTATAAAATGTTCTTTCATTTTTTTTGGAAAGATTATGAATGGTGTCAACAATATTTATTTAATAAGATAACCTATAACAAATGATAATGATTAATTTATTGTAAAGTGTGATATTAAACTTGTGTTTCCATATTTTTTTATTTTAAGATTAAAAAATTGTTAAAAATCTGAAACATCTATTTTTATTAATTATATATCAAAGGAACCTATGCATTCTTACATAAATATTAAAATTAGAGGGCGAGAGTAAGGGGAAGTAATGGTATCTAATATGAAAAGTAAATATCTAGAAAATACACATTACACCATAGACAAAAGCAGTTACATCATTATTTTAATTTATTGACTATTTACCTTATGTATCTACCACTTGGTCAAAAGGGAAACAACACATCCATGTCACCACCCTAAAAATCTTTGAAGTAGCCACATCAATATGTGCCATACACTAGAATTAAGGAAACATAATGATATTTAATATCAAACATCTAATGTGAATCACTAATTATGTACAAAATTCAAAGATTATTTTTTTATCACCAAAAAAAAAAAAAAAAATAACATTCTTTGTATCCTAGGGAATGGAAAAAGAAGGAAATGGAAATGACTTGTGTATAAAAATATGATTTATGCATGCTTTCAACACACAAAAAAACTTGTTGAAATAAATTATGTTTTCACATATAGTCAAAAAAGATATCATATGAGATTGATATGTTATTATTATTTTATTAAATTATGTTAATAACACAATTCAATGTTCACATACACAAGTTATAATTTATATAATGCAATAATTACAATACATTTCTTCAATATACATTAACAATTTGCAATGGCTGAATAACTAATCTATGTTAGCTATCTTTAAAGTAAACTACAATGTATTCTATCCAAGACTAAAAAAATTCGTTAAATTAAATTTCAATTAAACATATTAAAATACCTTCAAATATATTGGGACTAATTTAATTTGTATCAAAATTTATAATTAAAAAACAAAGAAAATAATATCATAAACATATAATTCTAAACTACTGATATTGATTGAGAACCACCAATCAGGTATAGAAAGAAAGGATGATTTAGGTTGTTAGATTCCTATAATCATAATTAACATATAAAATGTTATAAAATAAATATAATTTATAGTGCATATTGAAAAAAAAATCTATCTACGAATTTGTAATCTATGTGAAGAAGTTCAATATTACATTGAGAGCAAGCTTGATTTAGGATTTCAAACTAAGGAAAGTTTTAGATCTATTTTATACAGTATGGTTTTAATATTTATTTAAACAAACATTAAAGTAGTGCATGAGAAACAAAACCAAAACAAATTAATATTCTCATTTCATATATTTAGCATAATTGATTCAAGCATCATTTGCATTATAATGTATGTATACACAATGTGTAGTCCTTGTGAAGTAAGCTATAAAAATTAAGCAACATTGTAAACCAATAACACATTCTTGTGTTAAATTAATAATAGGTAAAAACAATTCATGAATCATTATTTATAAGAATCCAATGATTTCATGTTGTCAAGTTACATAGTACTAGAAAAAATAAGGGCACAACTATGTCTTTGTGAATTTTTGAGGACAATCTTACCTTAATATTATCCTAGATTTTAATAGCTTGTAATGAAAATATAAGGGATTTTTAGGAATGATAACATGACCCTACATACCTAAGAAAAAATTTATGGGAATAAGAAGCATCTTTACAAAAAAAAATAATTCATATCAGTGTCAACAACAAAATGAAGACAAAATACATATTATAGTTTAATAGATTTTCCATTTATGAGGACCTATAAAAATTAAATTTTATTCACCTTAAAACTAGTATGCATACCATTTAAATGTATTTATTAATCATAAAATCATTATCCTATCAAACTTTACAGAATTTTATTACATGATTAAGTATATTATATAAAAAATTTAACATCAATTTCAACAACAAAACTAATAAAAAAATAATGCTTGCTACATTGACATAGACAAAAATATTTGATCTTAACTCACTTGATAATGATTTCCTACACAATATCTAGCTTATTCACATGGAGCTATCACAAGACTATGGTTTTTCCAACCTATTGAATAACTAAAAGGATTTGTCGAACTTGGTTTCATAGATGGTGAGCTCGTATATAAAATATATTTTTTCAGTATGTATTTAATGGATTTTTTTTTATTTAACAACAAATTTTTTAAAAAAATATATATATTATTACATACACATTAAAATAAAACACACACAAAAAAAAAAAGAAAAGAAAAGAAAAGAAAAATAAATAGATACTAATAGGAGTGAACAAAGCAAATAAATATCCACAACAAATAATTTCTTGCATGGAAAAAGATACTCATGTAATTCCTTTCATTTATTGGTCACTTACCATTCCATATATACCATCTAGAGATAGAAAAATTAATTCATCCCTAATAACAATTATCTGACCTGGCAATGTCGTCTAGAAACTGTGTGAACATAGTAAGAACATTTTGTTTGTCTTAATTTTCTTTCTCAAACTAACAAATTTTTACAAAAATAGTTGTGATGGTGTCAAATATATGTTGATATTTATCTATTTCCCAATGAAAATAATCATTAGTTCACATTATTAAAATATCTAAATCTAAAAATTATTTCTAATTATCATATAGTTTATTGGCCATTGGCAACAGAGTTTTTCTGATTATATAACATGATAGTGGATATCAATAATGAATGTGATCATATTCATCCTACCACATTAAATATATCCAATCAATCAAGTTTTAAATTGGTGGTCATTTTAGTAGGTGGAAATACAAAACTTATTTGTCATTTAATTTGATAATGGAAACTGATAAGGGGATTTGTATTTTTCTGTCATTTTGGGTTTGAAGCATTGTGTAATTTCAAAAGCTCAATATCCATATAATAGATTGTAAGCATAGATCCATTGTAGGTTCGATTTTTTTTAATAATATTTATGGAAAAATATATCTATACATGTAGTTTTCTTCTTTCATTGTGGTAAAAATAGTTGGTTTTCAAGGGTGAGAGCCATATACCTCAAAATGGGTTTTTATCATTCAATATAATATTTGATATTGAAAAAAGGGTTTAAATATGTATTTTTTGATTGTCGATAACCAACTGGTAGATAAAAAAGGCTGGTAATTAAATAAATTTAGTTAATGAAATTTTTTCATTGATGGTAAGCTTTTTATGGAAATATATTTTATTTTTAAAGTATTTTTAGCATTTGAAATTCATTCTGATTATTTAGTAAGATAGAAAAGGCAAATATTTTTTATATTTTTTATGCATAAACCGAATATTAGGAATGAAAAAATTACAACATTATGTTGAAAGTTGTTCTTATTTGATAAAAAATTATTTGACAATTCGTAGATCTCTTATTGAGTAAATTGTCTAGTATTAGTTATGTTCAAGTGAATTTGAGCAGTAATTTCATATGATATGTTTTCCATGCCCATTTTTCACTATTCCCTTATATTCAAAGAATGTATTTTGATTTTGTTTTTTAGTATTTGAATTATATTTTAGTTTTAATTTCTTTTCTATAGATTAATTGAAAAATCAACATATTCAAATAATTAAATATTTTTTCAACCATTACTAGTTAAACTAAACTCAATTCAATGCCTTTCTATAGATAATGTGAAAATAATTTCATTTTTATTGTATAAACATATATATAATAATATTTTAGATAAAATTTATAGTGGAAAATATTTATGAATAGTCAGGTGTGAATGTGATTGACTCAATATATTCACTTCTTACTATACAAATTATGACACATGCTAAAAGCAAGAGTTATCAAGTATATCCATTATTCAAAAAGTGTACATGGTTCGTTAAGTAGGTACAAAAGGTAAGGCTCATTCCTAATTGTCTATATTTTTTGTTATGACATATATCAAACGTATATAACACTTTTATTATATGTACAAAATTGAGAAAACAAAAAAATATGTTTGGAAAAAAATATTAGTATCACACTATAGGTGCATTATTATTTAACTTACACATTGTTAAATATACATGTAGATTTTTTTTTTAAAATTATGAAATCATATGACTATTAAAATCACTTAAGGAAAAATCAAATATACAAGTCTGAGCACTAAAAAAGATAAAATTTGAATCCTTTCAAGAATTAAAATAAAAATACTTGAAATACATTCTATTGTAACATTATTGGGCACAAAGAGACAAATAGGTTGGATAAATATGTCTAGTTTGATCCTTTTTTAGACTAATATAATGTAGGTAATGATTAATCACTCAATGGCTATTTGTTAAATATATTGAATGCATATGTTAACCCCATTATTTTAAGTAAATATTGTGTCAGAAGTAGATCTAGGGTTTCAATGTAAATGGAGATAAAATTAAGATTTTTGTACAAGACCGAAGAAAAATAAACATCCAAAAATTATCAAAAATGATAGGTGTAGTGATTTTTGGTACATTAAACCAAGAAAATATATAGTTAAATTATATGTAGATAGAGTGTATTATGAGTCATCATAGGTGTGTGATCTTCCATTGGTAGTGTTTGCATATGCTTTCATAATTTGTTTATTTATCTAAATAGTTATAGAGTTTAGATAAGTTTATCTTGAATACTATGTCAATGATATTGAGTAATAAATTCTAGAAATTTAGAAAGGTGCATTATCTCTCTCTTTTTCGTTTATATATTTATTAATTACAATATTTTGTTAATTAAATTCAAGTCTATGATAAAAATTTACATCTTATACAATATGAGTTTAATTTTTTTTACCTATTTAAGTCTCCTAAATAAAAAATATGTTAAAAAAATATGTTTTTATGGTGGATGATGGTACTATTTAAGCACATTATATCTAAAAAAATTCTTTAGTGGTAGTTTTGGATTTTCAATTGATATTTAAACCTATTTTTGGGTTTCACCTTGACATAAAAACCTATTTCGATGTTCCACCAAAATTGATATGATGATATTTTGAGTATTTTACTTAAGATTATCTATCACATACCTATTATAATTCTTGTGTCTCCAATGGGGGTTGAGAGGATTATAATTATCAATCTGCTGGTTCCTTGCTACACACCTCTTTTGTTCGGCCTTGCATAATTCAAAAAATAGAAAACATGGATGATAAACCCACTGATATGTCATTATATATGGGGAAGGGCTTATCACACAAATGAAATGTACATTGAAAATGATTGGGAGGCATCGATATAGGCTATGTTCTGCTCCTTACTACTTCTAGGTCTGCCTAAACTAAGGTGAGAAGACCTAATGTGTAGCTTGCTCATATGGAGGGATACTTAAATTCAATCTCCATGGGGATTTTTGGCATACACAAAAATATGATCAGAACATAACCAAACTTATTCACTCCACTAAATAAGGGCTATCACATAGAATGAAATAATGCACTAAGTCATATACAAGCTATTGAAGACAAATGGTTATATGCGTAAAGCCTTCATTCTAAAGAATTTTCAACAACAAGTGATTGAATGGGAGAATGCAATGATCAAATTCAAATATCAAAATATAGACACATGTTAAGTAGGCAAGATTTATGAATTTGTAAGAAAATAACACTTAAAATATTCAGCATGGTGTATTATGTATAAAGTAGGGAAGGTAGGAAAATTTAGTTAGTTATAAAATGGTTGGTGTGCTAGTCATTTTTTAAATAGTATGGATTATTTCACATGCATGACATCATTTATTTGCAAAGATATATAATACTAAAATGCAATCTTAAAAAAAATATCAGAAGTGATTTGCATCTATTTGTTCCAATACAATGCAAATACCTAAATGATTGTTAAATCCCTAAAGCATACACTACAAATAAAATATCAAATACTTTTTCCTATCAAACCCACAAACCCAGGGTACCCTTAAAAGGCATTCAAAGACATATTTTAAATGCACTATGTAGAAATGGATTTATAACCTAGATCTATGCCCAAGATGACAACTAATTATGAACATACAACTAGATATCCAATAAACACAACTTACAAAAAATATCATTGCATTTCATCAATAGGGAGTAAAAACCACAAGTAATTTCTAGTATCTTGAAATAAAATATTGCATGCATCAGTGTTTCAAAATGCTTCCATGAGGACAAACATGGTTAGCTTGCTCCATGTTAGAGAGGGGATACATATTACGAATTCTCTTTAATCTTGATAATGATTGTAAATATAAAACCACCTTAGCAAGAGACACAATACATACACATAACAATAGATCCCAAAATTTAGAAGAGCCTAGACTTGGAAAAAAATAAAGACCAACAACAACCTTAGAATATAGGATAAGCCTTCTATTTATATAATTTTTACCAATATTTTCAATCTAGGAATGTGGGGAACAATTTGCAAAATTGGAAAATTGCAAATAACTCTAAAATTTCTGCCAAGATGATTTCAGCTAGAATATACCATTTTCCATGATTAGAATCTTCATTATTTTATAGGGAAAATGATTGTTGTAACTACCTCTACAAGAAATGATGAATTTTTTCAACAAATCCTTTGATTTTTTGATTATAAATACATTTTACATGTGCTTAAAGGATAATATTCACCTTGGGATTAAAACAAACCATTTGTCTTATTGTGTAATTATCTAGACATGCTTTTGACCACCCATTTACATATCTAGAACCTCTTGGATAGTTGTCCTTACCCTTATGCATGCTAAATAACAACCATGCATTGAAATTATTTAATGGGAATACTCCATATCCATATTATTTTGAATTATATTCTTTTTAATGGCCCACCTTGTCCTTGAAAACCTGTAATATTCTTTGCCATGGAGGTGTTTGAATAAGCAAAATCATGGAAAATCATAACTTAGTTTATTTTTACATTTTTTTATTTTTGGCTCCAACTTGATTTTTTCACATTTAATTTTTAGGGTTGCCTCAAAATGTTTTAATGCATACATGATTTAATTTTCACTTTTTATGCTTTTGTGGAAATTCTGGGCCCTTCTACAAATTTGAATTTCTATTTGTTTTGGGTAAATTTGGGTTTCATTTGTAAAATTGCTCTTTTCTTTAATTTTTCGGAAATCTGGGTGCCGTTTGAAATTTTACAATTTTATTTGTGTTGGGTAAATCTGGGTCCCATTTGGAATTTTTCAATTTTCTTTGTATTAAGGAAATATAAAACTCAACAACAGTTTTGTAATGTACTTTATATTATGGAAATCTAGAAATCAGTATCAGTTTTGTAATTAAATTTTAAATTAAAAAATTATATTTCACAATTACAATTCCCTTCAAAAGTTCACTTAGGGAAATGGGATATCTAACTACATTTTAAAATTTTCTAATCTGTAAATTATAATTCATAGTTGCAGTTCCCCTCAAAAGTTCCCTAGGGAAATGGGAACTCCAATTGTAATTTATAATTTGTAAATTTTAAAATTAAAATTTGTAGTTACAATTCCCCTCAAAAGTTCCCTTAGGAAAATGGGAACTCCAAGTATAATTTATAATTTGAAAATTTTCAAAATTATAATTGGCCTTGAAAGTTCCTATTTGTGCTAGGACCTCAAGTCAACAGGTGTTGACCAGCATGTTTGGGGGATCCAAGTAAAATTTACAATTTGCATATTTAAAAAATTGTAAAATTGCATTCCTCCTCAAAATATCCCTAAATCTCTTCTTGAGTTTACGTTTTTCTCCATGTTAATTGACCATCAGGATTCAGAGAGTTTACCATAATTTACAACTTACATTTTGAAGACTTACATTTTGCATGTTACATGTCCCATAGAAATCTCCCAAGGACTTTGTAGCCTCATCTATAATTTTTCAAATTTGAAAATCTTTGGAATTATCACTCAAATCCATTCCAAATTAGTTTGGAAAATAACATGTTGAGAATTTTCCCAAAATCCAAGTCTTTCCCTATAGTTTGATGGATCGACTCAAAAATACTTCTTGATTGCACAATGCATTGAAATCTAAAGTATTCACCAATGGAAATTTTCATTACCAAACCTTATTGTATTATACCTTTCTAGACAAATTTCATCAACTTGCAACCATCCAAAGCATGATTTTATTTTCAATGGTAGACTTTAGTTACTATGGGGAAAATTTTGCACATTGGATGAGTAAATGGGTGCCTCTTGTGATTGAAGTTCGATGCCCTAAAAATATATTATGGTCTAATATTTTTTTCATTTCCTAATATAAAACTTTCCCCTAAGTGTCACTGTAAAGATATGTTTTATGTCTATGGATATAAATTAGAGAGAAGCAAACTTAGTACTCTTTGTAATCACGCTAAGTGTAACCACTATCAATGCATTATATCCTATCTCAAATCCTTGTCGAATAGAATAATATTTATTTAATGGAGGTGAACCTCTTAGAATTAATATTGAAGGCCATTTATCTATGTCTATTCTCTCAAGCATATAAATAATGTTCTCATAATGTTGCACTGATAATAATTATGTTGAGACCATAACTATTTCTGGATAATAAGGAATCGGTAATCTCTATTACATCTAATAAATATATAACAATTTGTCCATAGCCAACATCACCCTATAGAAGACAATTCATCAACACAAGCCTCTAAAATAGTAGATGGTCTATATGACCCTTCATGACACCAATATCAATCACTCTAACTCCTACATCAAAGACCAACTTTACACTAATTTAATCTATTGTATTTGAATTCTTAAGGTCATATATAAGCTGTGAAAGATCTTCATTAGAATAAATATCATGATGTGGATGGGGACTAATAAGTGCTACACTAGCCATAGATTTTCTTGTGACAATAATATCATTAATGACTTAATCTCCTAGAAGTTCACCTGCATTTGTCAACTAATAGCTAGAAACTCAAACACGTCCACTTGTAACTTATTTGATTGCACTTATTTTAGGATTCATATAGCCATCAAGAAGTGGTTTTAAGTGATATGTGTTATCTTGTCCTTCACCTATATTAGACTTCCATTATATTTTGCTTATGGAAATAGCCATTCTTTAACATCAAAGATAAAGTCTCCATGGATAGCTATAGTTTATGCACCAATATCAAATATTTCAACTTTTGTAACTCTACATGGAAGTTATGTAACTTTGCATCTGATAGGGGGTCCTCAAGTACGTGCTTCAAATCAGGCTCAAACTTGATAGCTTCTTGAGATAATTTGGGATATTGAAATATATTTAACTCTCAATATCTAATAGAGGATTCTCATATAAAGTTAAACTACTATTTTCCATAAACAAAACAACATTCTTTTGCATAAAACCCTACTATCCGAGCATTAGGGGCATGCAAACACATTCTAAGCATCAATTTCCTCTTCTAGTCTTGATTTATAGAATACTAGCATGTGGTGATCATTGGCCCTAGGTAGGATTTTTACAATCTATACCTTTCTTAACATACATGGAATCAATGCCTTTCTCCTCTATAGAATCCAGAATTGCACATGCCATTTACAATTTAGTAATTTTCTAAATTGCATGATAGCTCCAATTTTCCACCGCTTTACCTTTTTTTTCCATTGGAAAAATCTATAGAATCAAAAAAAAATTCACTTTGTCAAATTGCATATTGCATTCTGACATCCCTTGTCTACCATCCTTGTATTTTGGAATTTAAATTTTTAGGAACAAATTATAATTTATCTTTTCACATGTTGCATTTGGCATGTTTTTTTCGTGTATAAATCCGAACATGACTTTTACCTCTCAAACACAACTTGATTTTTACCCCAAACATCTGGAAAAACATTGGAACACATTTAGAAATTGGTTAACCTTACATTTTGAGGTTGGAATTTTGGCATTTTGTTGTGCATCCCTTTGCAAACAAAAATTCAACTTTCATTTATCTATTTCCTTCTTTCCATGTGTCTTGTCTATTAGCATGGGGATGAGTGTTTAAAACATGTCCACATTGTTATATGTCTCTACATAGGATGCTTTCTTAGGTGGTATGACTTAATATATTTATTCAATCTTCTATTTCCAACATGGCATTGCTCCACATCAATATTACTTACCTACATCTTTTAAAACTTTTTTGTATTTATTTAACTATTGTGCTCACTCTAACATCCCATAGCATTCATTTAAGACTCAAAAAATGGAAAAACATCATGGTGAAAATTAGAACATCAAGACTATCTCTCATTCAAGGATGTACAACCCATATGGGTGTGTTAAACCCACCTCCCCCCCCCCCCCCCACCACACACACAAAAAAAAAAAAAAGACCAGGTACCAATCCATTGGACCATAGCATAAAAACTTAATAACTTATCATCAAACACCCCTGGAATCTTAAAAATAATAATGCAAATTGAGAAAAATAGATCAAGAGGATTTTAAAATTAACACAAAACAAAAAATTATGAAAGGAACTATACAAAAAAGACCTAAAGTATAGGGGTGATAAAAAATGAAACAACAAAGTTATAGACTATAAAATATTATATAGAGTCATGGACTGAATCTAGGAAATGTTTTAGATGTCTGTCATTAACTAGCAGATCCAGTATCTCATCATCCCTCAATTTATATAACTTTTCAAGCATATTGGTGGCCAAGATGAAGTAAATCAATCTCTACACTTGCCTAAAATTATTAATTCTAAGCTACAATGGGATGACATGTTCAAACATATCCTTTTTATATGGTCTAAAATATAGATAAGACCAAGCCATGCAATCTTTGTACCTTTTTAGTAGTTATAAATAAACATGTTTCTCAACACATTCAAGTGATTACAAAGCAAGAGTGTTCCATGATCCAAAATTTCACTCATGCACTTGAAGTACTGATTGAAATAAAAATAAAAACATTCATCATTAGGGGCATAAAAGATAACCCCAGCTCAATCCAGTGACATTCTTCATACAACACTTTCATTATCAAACCCAACATCAATAATAGTTGGTTATTCAATAATGTCTACATTCCCAATTAATTTATGTAATTCTACATCCTTATACAATGATTCATTTATATCACACTTTATATCTTCAATTACATCATGATTGGGTAACTCATATGCTTATGTCATATTAACATAACAAGAAAATTTAGAAGTTAGGACATATAGCTTCTTGATCTCACTCAAAAAATAATCATCAATAGTATCACTTAATAAGTTTATGGATTCATATATTTTGATTTAGGAGAATTGATAATAAACCATCAAAATCTCATCATCATCAGACACAGATTTAGGATCATCCACATCTTCATCAACTATCTCAATAGTATCATATGAAAGATGTGGAAGGAACCATTTATCACACCAATCAATGCTAAAATCATAATTCACAGCATTTAATTCCTTAGTTAATGTATCAGGAACTTCTTTTCCATCACCTCTATTCATATTTCTATCTATTCTTTCAATATGTACAATCCACTCACCTATATTAAAAATTTTAGTTGCAAGTACCCTCAAAATTTCCCTCAAGGAAAGGGGAACTATAACTACAATTTGTAATTTGAAAATTTTTAATTTTTAGTTCACAGTTACAATTCCCCTAAAAATTTATCTCATTAAAATGGTATCTCCAATTGTAATTTGCAATTTTCAAATTGAAATTCGTAGTTATAATTACCTTCAATAGTTCCCTTAGGGAAATGGGAACTCCAACTATAATTTAAAATTTGCAAAATTGTAAAATTGAATTCCTCCTCAAAATCTCCTTGAAGCTCCTTTCGAGTAGAACTTTTTCTCCACTTGCATTGACTAGTGGGATTGGGAGAGTTGACCATAATTTTCAACTTGTGTTTTCAAGACTTGCATTTTTCAAGTTGCATATCCCACATAAATCTCTCAAGCACTTTGGAGTCTCATCTATAAGTTTTTAAACTTGATTTTTTTTTGAATTTTCACCCAAATCCATTGCATCCCAGGTTTGAAAATAACCTCTAGAGGATTTTTCCAAAATCCACATCTCTCTATAGATTTTGATGCCTCAACTCTAAAATTCTTCTCGTTTGTACAACGCATTGAAATATGAAGCATTCACGAATAAAAATTTTCATTTCCCAACCTTATTGTATTAGACATTTATAGATAACTTTCATCATCTAACATCCATCCAAAGCATGGTTTCCTTTTTAATGGCAAACTTGAGTTTCTATGTGGAAAACTCTGCACACTGGAATAGTAAAGGGGTGCCTTATCTAGTTGATGTCCACTACCTAGAGTGATATGGGCTAAGAGATATTGGCATATCCTACTACTAAACTTTCCCCTTTATTCCACTCCAAATACATGTTATTTTTCTATGGATACAAAGCAAAGAACAACAAACTTAGTACTCTCTACAATCACACAATGTGTACCCACTATCAATGAAATATCTCTTGTATCTAATACCTATAAAATAGAATAATGTTTTTTCAAATGAGTTGAGCATGTTAAAATTACTATGGAAGGACTTTCACAATAACACTAGCAATCACTCCAAACCCAGTATAAGAGACCAACTTTACACTGATCCAAGATATTGGATTTGATTTTTAAAGGTCAAATATAAGATGTTCAAGATTTTTAATGGAATAAATATCATAGTGTGGAGGGAAACTAATAATTCCTCTACTAGAAATAGATTTTATTATGATAATTTTTGTCCCGCAAAAATATCACTCATTTTTGGGACAACATTTGAACTATTTTGGTCCTACAGACCAAAATTGTCTCTTCCCTTTTCAAAATTTGTCTTAGACATTCAAATTCCTCATTTTTTAAGATTCTCATAAATCTATGGACTCTATAGGCTTGAATCTACAGACTCTTTAGGCTTGAATGTATGGACTCAACAAGAAGAGAAAATATACAAACTTTGCAGACCAAGTTCAATGGGCTTTACGGCTTTTGTAGGTGGGTTCAATCAAAAGAATCAGTTTCAAACACTTGTTCATTTTCAGGATTGGTTCATTGCCTTGGTTGAAACAAAAATCTCCATCGGCAAGCATCACTAGCAGGTTCAATGCATTTGGTTCAACGGTTGGTTCAACATCATATGGTTCATCAGTCGGTTCAAGGCTTTGTTTGAACCATTGAACAAAACATGGTTCAACAGTTGGTTCATCATCTTTTGGTTCAACATTTAGTTCATCACTTTAGTTCAATCAAATGAACCATTGGCTTGAACCATTTTGGTTTAAAGCCTTTAGTTCAATGAAGAGGTTCAAAGCCTTGGTTCAACGAAGAGGTTCAACATCTTGTGGTTCAATGGAGCATTTCATCAACTTGGTTCATTCAATTGAACCATTAGCTTGAACCATTTTGGTTCAAAGCCTTGGTTCAATGTTTGGTTCAACCAAGCGGTTCAACGCCTTGGTTAAAAAGAGTGGTTCAACAGCTTGTTTCAAAGGAGTGATCCAATGTAAAATTACAAAGAGCCTCCCAAAGGATAAGTGCCCTTGTGGAGGGCACTTGGTCGATAAAAACACCCTTCGAAAGGGTCATTTTTGAAGAAGGCTGCAAAGGTAACTTCCTTCAAAAAAAAAATTTAAGGCAGACAGTTATAATTCTTTCAGACTTTTATCTGAAGGAATTCCTTAGGATAAAAAGTCTGAAAGAATTCAAGAACTGGCCATGGGGGTAGGAAAAATCAAAGGATTCGACAAAGGCAAAGGAAATTTCCATGGGATTTTTGTTCACAGGAATTTTCCTGTGGAGAAAGCCCAGGGAAAATACCCATGGGAATTGTCCACAACAAATCCCAATGAATAGTCTACTAAAGTAAAGGCCACCGAAGGACCCCGAAGGGTAGGTGCCCTTGCAGGGGACTCTTGGCTACCAAATTAAAGGATACTTCCCTAAAGCTGAAGGGTCACTATCCCTTCGGGAAGACATCAAACAAGAAATCTAAAGGAATAACTCCAGTGACCTGCCAGAAAAAAAAAGTCCAAAGGTCATCTAAAGACTAACACGAGGGGTAGATACCCTTGCGGGGGCCTCTTCCTGACCCAACTGGGTGATTTATTGAGGCCCAAAAGGGCAAGTTCAATCCTGGAAAGTGTCAAATAGAAAAGCCAAATGAGGGCCAATGGGTGATGTGCCTGAAGACGTCAAATTCAACATAATGAACTAGCCATTAAAAACATAGTGATAGGCATGCGAACGTCAATTTTGAAGCTCATAAAATAGTCATTGATCCTTTGAATCTATAGACCCGATTGCATTCATAGACATCAAGGCCAAGACCAACAAAAAGTGAGGAAGGAATAGAATAACAAATTGAATCTAGGACCTGATTCAATTAACTAAAAAAGGAGGAATGATGAAGGTAGGATCAGATCGCTAGGTGGACAGTGAAAGATACAAACTTTCAATAGTGTGACATGTTTCTCTACATTAATAAAATAAAATGGGTAAAATACCCCTAAGTTCCAGCCTGTCTTCTTAACAGATTCCAAGGCAACATGATATGTTACTATTCCCAACTCCTTCTTGAAGAGGCTATTTAAGGGACTCTCTTATATTGTAAATGGATATCTTATTTTTGACAATTAGAACAAAACTCTACCCAAATTAAAAGACACTTCTGAGACATTAAGCTCATTTTGTTTATCATATTTTGCTATTGGAATAAGAAAGCAAGTGGTTTTTCAAACTTTGTGTTGTAATATCTTTGTTGTTGAGGAAATTGTTCTTATGTCTTTTTCCTTAATATATATTTTGTTCCTTTAATTCAACAAGCTAAATTAGTGACAGCAGTCAAGAAGGTCACCTGAAGAGTCAACATTGGAGAGACTTTGTGCCCCCATAATTGCCTTTAGTTTGTTTTATTTTCATTTTTATGTAAAGGACCTTGGGGTGACTTTGTGCCGTCATTGTCCTTCATATCTTACTCTTGAACAATTCAGGCGTAAAATTTATATCGCATTTTGATTTTCTTGTTATTACATCTTTTGTTACATTTTTTTTCTTACTACCTAGACTATTCTTGTGGCTTGCTGAATAGTGCTTCTAAAAGAAGAGGAGTGCTTTTTGTCATTTTCCTTGAGTTTCTCCTTTCATCTGCACACATCATCTCTGAAGAAAGAGAGATGGATGATTTGTCCTACCCTACAAAGAACCTCCCCTTGATGAGAGGAGAGATCAGTGTCCTTCTGATTTGGTAAACCTATACATTTGGATGACTAATCTTCCTACTTTGGTTGATCATACCTATTTTGTTTATTAGTACGCTGATCAACAAAATATTCAACCAACAATTTTTGGTGACTCCACTGGGGATATACCCATTATCCATTTATAATCTATCCATTCACCTCCACACTAATAATGAAATAATGCATAGTTTAAAGCCTCAAGCTTTAACTGAAGCAAGGTCAAATCTTTTCCATTTTGGTTTCACAATCTAGCAGATTCAAGGTATACATGAAGCCAAAGGGCTAAAGGTATCGTTGACCCTGTATTCGAGTTGGTACAACAAATTGATTTTGATCTATTTCCTTCACCATCATCTCCAATGAACCAAGATCTTTCCTCCCACTAAATTCAGATCTCCGTTGCCAGATGAAGTATCTACTTCTACTATTGATAAAGCTTTGCCAATAATTACCCCTCTGAGATTTGTTATCCCTCATTTTCATAATCCTACAATCGCAGTTCAAGGCCCCTCAAGTAATTCTTTTGGTCCTCTCAATCTTACTCCACCTCTACATGAACTTCCACACATTTCATGGAAGAATTTCCCCAAATTTTATGGTGATGGGAAAGTTCATCTTGATGAGTACATTGCAGCCTTCAACATAGCTTGTGGAGTAATAAAAGTAGAATTTCAAGATGTAGCAGTCAATATTTTTGTAGAGACACTACAAGGTACTGTTGTAGATTGGTTTTATCATCTATATGCTTGGTTAGTAGAATACTCTCAAAGATAATTTTGAAGCCAGATTCACACTTGCAAAAGATGCACATGCACTTTTGGCTCAACTTACACAGATGAAGAAAGAGCCTTATGAGCTTATGAGAGACTTCATAGCCAAATTTGACAAATTGAGAAATAGAATTCCTATAATAGCTCGACCTACAATTGAGAATCTCAAATGTTTTTTCATTAATTTTCAATTACCTGAAGTAAGTTTTCTCTTGAGACGTCTTGGTCAAAAAGATCTTGTTGCAGCTCAACGTTTGGCCACTAAGGTAGGAGATGATCTCATCTTAGCAGGGAAGATAAGAAGAGATCCAAATAGAAATAGAGCTTCATCATCTTTTGAATATGCATCTATAGGCACTATAGATCCAATAGTGCAAAAATTGGCAAATGAGTTGCTTGCTCTCAAAAATCAAATGGATCAAGGAATGTCTTTTGCTCCTTCATACAGAAGGACATTCTCAAATCAGTCATATCAGGGCAATGCTACTAGGAATCAAGGGCAACATAATCACCTTCCTCCCTCACAAGGAAAACATTCCCTAGAAGCTCTTCCAACTAATTCAGCAATGGGATATCTTGACGCAGAATCATAATTCTCTTTTCAACTTGAATTAAATCAAGAAAATGACACTAATCTCCTTGAAGACAATCAATAAGAATTAGCTGATGACTCCCACATTGGTTTCCTAAATTATCAAGATGAACCCAGAAGCGAAGGAGAAGCTTTTGATGGATCATATGTAGTGTTTACCAGATCCAAGAACTAATCAATCTAGCAAGCTGATAAAGAGAAGACATAATAGCAACTACAGCTAGCAGTCACTTTTTCTAAGCATGGAACCATTCTGCCTTTTCAGTCAAAGGATATGGTAATCGCCCAAAAGGCAAATATATAAATTTTGCTTTCCCCTTCTACTTCAAATTCATAAACCAACCCACCTCCAATCCCTCCTAAAATTTAGAAGGTTAAAGTACCTTTTTCTATACCTAGCTCGATTTAGCCATTTGACATAATCGATCATGTCAAAAATACAAAAATACAAATGTCTGAGTTCAAATATTTGTAGTCCAATCTTGATCAATTGAATAAACTAGTCTAATATGTTAAGAACCAAACCATCCCTACATGATAAAAGGCTAAAATGGTAACTCTTGATTTTTCAAAGAACATGCCTATTCCAAATAATCTACTCATTAATCCCCCAACTACTCCTAGAAAAATAGAACCCTTATATGTTTCCCTATTAATTAATTGACACAAGATGAGTAACTGTATTATAGAATCATGTGCATCTGATAATGTCATGCTTGCTAAAGTAGCTAAGTCTCTTGGTCTCACACTAACCAAAACATTTAGGAGATGTTTCTCCATGGAGAATAAGTAAGTACCATTGTTGGGGCAAATCAAAGATGCCTAATTTGTATTTGTAGCCTTTCCAGACAAGAGAATCAAGATGACTGTCTTGGTGGATGACGTCCTAGCATGCTATGACATTTTGCTTAGATGAAATTTCTGTAAGGACATGGGAGGAGAACTAAGAATGGATCTATCTGAGGCAAGGATCCCTGTCTAAGGCATGATGAAGAGGTTGCTCCGTGAAAAGGAAGAAAAGTATGTGGTCACCCAGACATCAGCCCGTGAAGCTCAATTTATTTTTGAATCTGGAAGTATGGGTAATTATTTTCTATCTACAGATGAAGTGCATGAAACACCTGATATAATTCTTGAAAGTGTCAACTCAAAAATTAGTTCAACAAGAACACTAGAAAAACTAGTAGGCTACAGTATAGACCAAGAAGGATCCTCCATCTCTGATGAAGGAAAGTCTAAAGAAAAACCAATATCAGATGAGATATGGACTTTAGAATTTGATGGTAGTTATTCCTCTACTACCTCAAGAGCTGGGATTATTTTGATATCTCTTCAAGGAGATATGTTCCCTTCATCTTACAAATTATAGGTTAGCAACACTAACAATAAAACTGAATAAAAATCTCTGTTGCTTGGAATGAAGGTTGCTCATGAAAAAGACATCAAGTTTCTTCATGCCAAAGGGGATGCTGAATTAGTGGTGTGTCAAGTGAGGAACTTATACCAAACCAAGAATGAAATATTACACCACTACCATAACTTGGTTTGGGACCAAATTGGAAGCTTTGATGCTTTCAACATTTTTGCTATACCCAGAGTCTAATGACAGAGCTGATGCACTTGCTATTTTAGGAAATCTCTTAGTTCCTCATATAGATTTCAAAGAAGATAGATATACTATCAAGTTGGTCTATAGACCAAGTCTTCTTGACAATGCTGATAATTGGCAAGTATTCAATGATGATCATCAAATCATTGCCTTCCTAGAATGAAAAGATAATTTTGAACAACTACATTTTGATGGCAGTGAATCTTAGAAGAATGAATATGTTTCTAAATCTAGTTCAAATATAAATGAAGAATTCTTATAGCTGAAAGTAAATAAAATTCCCAAAGGCCTAGTTTCTCTTGAGAAGTTGTTTGACAAGCATGACAGATTCATCAAATAATAGCAAACAGAATCAAGTTTCTCTCAAGGATTCGATCAAGTGAATTTGGATATTGAAGAAAATCCCAAGATGGTCAATATTGGTAAGTGTTGCACCCATGAAGAAAGATTCAAGTTCACCTCTTTACTCTGTCAATATATGGATGTCTTAGCATATTCTTATGAATACTTGAAGTCTCTCAGACTAGATGAAATCCAGCATGACATTCCTCTCAAGGCCGACTCAATGCCATACAAGCAAAAATCTAGATAGTATAATTCAAAAATATCAGGTACTATTATGTTTGAGATACAAAAAATGTTAAATGCTAGATCATCTTCCCGATCCATCATTCCACATGGATTGCAAACATAGTGCCTATAAGGAAGAAGAATGGCAAAATTTGCATTTGTGTAGATTTTAGGAATCTGAATCAAGCATCTTTGAATGATAATTATCCTTTACCAATCATGGATCAAGTGCTTCAAACAGTGACAGGTTTAGAGATGTTATCAATGTTGGATGGCTTCTCAGGATATAATCAAGTTGAATTTGGTAAAGTAGACAAACACAAGATTGCATTCACCAAACCTTGGGGTACATTTGCATATAGAAGAATGCCTTTTGGCTTGATAAATGTTGGTGCTACCTTTCAGAGAGCAATGGATTTCACTTTCAAAATTGAGATTGGTAAATTCATAGTGGTATGCCTTGATGACTTGACTATATTTTCAAAGCATCGATTTGATCATGTACGCCACTTACAACAAGTGTTGGAGCGTTGCCGCCAGAATGGTATTTCCTTAAATCCTAAAAAGTCTATTTTTGGAGTAACAGAGGAGAAACTCCTTGGACACATTATGTCTAAAGAAGGCCTAAATATTGACTCAGACAGAGTCAAGTCTATTCAAGAACATAATTTGCCTAAAAGTAAGAATTCTATTCATTATTTCTTCGGAAAGGTGAATTTCTTACAGAGGTTCATTCCTGAATTTGCTAAGAAAACTAGACACATGGTGAACATGATGAAAGGGAAAGCCATCTTTAGCTAGAATAAAAAAGGCAAGTCAACATTTTAGGATATTAAGACCACCATTGCTCATGCCCCTACCTTGGTTTACCGAGATTATAACAAATATTTCATCATATATAGCTATGCGTTTGAACACACTCTTTCAACAATTCTTGTTTAAGAGGAAAAGGAAGGTATGGAATCTCCTATCTCTTTCATGAGTTGCCCTCTCAAAACCTATGAGATGAAGTATTCAAATCTAGATAAACATGCTAATGCATTGGTGAAATCATTCAAACATTCCCACTTCTATATTTTGAATTCACACACTACTGCCTTAGTCCCTGACACTACAGTCAAATCTATATTAACTCAGGAGGAGTTTGGCACAAAAAAAGGTAATTGGATTGCAAAGATCCAAGAGTTTGATCTAGACATCAAATTGATAAAGATGGTCAAGATTAAAGGCTTGTGCCAATTAATTGTTGATAATAAGCCAGAAGACACACAGCGTGAAGAAGCTAAAGTGGAAGATACTCCAACAGTCCTTTTTGTCTCCACTACTAATGAGTGGTATTTAGGTATTACTCATTTCCTCACTTATGGTGAATGTCCTGCTCATTTTTCTAACAAATAAAGGAGGAATATCAAGTTCAAATCTGCCAATTATGTCCTTTGGGACAATGGATTGAACAAGAGAAGCATAGATGAAGTATTCCTTTTCTATGTAGACAAAGAGCAACAAAGCCAGCTTTTGAAATCTTTCTATAAGTTGGCCTATGGAGGACATTTTTTTTCTCTTGTGACTACTCACAAGATTCTGTGAGCCAGGTATTACTGGCCAACTTTTTTCCAAGATGCACATAAGTGGGTGAGAAAATGTGAACTCTATCAGCAATTTGTTAGAAGACCCAAGTTAGCTGTTATGCCTCTCAAGCCAGTGATCATAGAAGAACCTTTCCAGTAATGGGGACTTGATTTTATTGGGTCAATAAACCCATATTCAAGTTCTGGACATGATTATGTCCTTACATCAACTAATTATTTCACCAAGTGGGTAGAAGCAATCCAAACTAAGCATGCTACTTCAAAAGTTGTATGCAAATTCCTCAAAGAGAATATCCTTTCCAAGTTTGGAGTTCCAATCAAAAATTTTACTGACAATGTAGCTTGTTTCACCTCTTAGGATATTACACAATTTTTTTTCCATTATGGAATTATACTATCTCACTCTTTTGATTATTTTACACAATGGAATGGACAAGCTAGATCCAACAATACGAACCTTGTAACTATCATCAGGAAGCTAGCAGATGATAATGAAAGGACTTGGCACAAAGCATTGGTTGATGGTCTATGGCCAGACAAAATCACACCAAAGAGGGCAATTGGTATGTCTCCTTTTCAACTTCTTCATGGTATCAATGCTGAGATACCAATCACCTTAGAATTACCACCTTGAAATTGGCAAAGACAATTGAGGATCAAACATATGAAAGCTCTCTTGATAAAAGAATCATGTGCCTAACTAAGATGGAGGAATAGAGAACCATGGTGGTGGATGGAATTTTTACTCATCAAAGTATAGTAAAGAAACTCTTTGACCATAAGGCCAAAAATCATGATTTTCATATTGGGGATCAAGTCCTATTGTGGGACAAAAGGAGAGAACCAAAGGGGATGCATGGAAAGTTTGACTCCCTTTGGAGAGGCCCATTTATAATTCATCAGCACATTGGTAAAAATATCTTTCTATTGAAACATCAAGATGGCACACTCTTTTCTCTGCCCCATAATGGGTAGCATCTGAAACACTTCAACTCTTGAAGTGTCAGATCATTGCATCTGTATATATGTATATTTGTACAAGTTTTTAATTCTATTTTGTTTTGTTTATTTTCTTTTTGATACCTTCCATTTCTAGGTAGCATGACTCCATAACAAAATGGTACACATGAAGACACTAGAGATTCTGAATTTTACTCCCTTCAATTATTTTTGTAATTGATAAAAGTTCCCCAAGTGGAGCTAACTGTTATCCCCCAAAAATATCACTCAATTTTGGGACAACATTTGAGCTATTTTGGTCCTACAGAACAAATTTTTCTCTTCCCTTTTCAAAATTTGTCTTGGGCATTCAAACTCCTCATTTTTCAAGTTTCTCAAAAATCTACAGACTCTAGAGGCTTGAATCTATGGACTCTATAGGCTTGAATCTACGAACTCAACAAGAAGAGAAAATCTATAGACTTTGCAGACCAAGTTCAATGGGCTTTACAGCTTCTATAGGTAGGTTCAACCAAAATAATTGGTTTCCAACACTTGGTCATTTTTAGGATTGGTATAGTGCCTTAGCTCAAAAAAAAATCTCCATCGACAAGCATCAATAGCAGGTTCAATGCATTTGGTTCAACAGTTGGTTCAATGTCAAATGGTTTGTCAGTCAGATCAAAGATTTGTTTAAACCGTTGAACCAAAACATGGTTCAATAGTTGGTTCATCATCTTTTCAATCAATAGTTAGTTCATCACTTCAGTTTAATCAAATGAACCATCGGCTTGAACCATTTTGGTTCAAAGCCTTGGTTTAACAAAGAGGTTCAAAGCCTTGGTTCAATGAAAAGATTCAACGTACTATGGTTCAATGGAGTGTTTCATCACCTTGGTTCATTCAATTGAACCATTTTGGTTTAAAGCCTTGGTTCAACATTTGGTTCAACCAAGCGGTTCAACACCTTGGTTCAATAGAGTGGTTCAATAGCTTGTTTCAAAGGAGCAATCGAATGTAAAATTACAAAGAGCCTCCTGAAGGACAAGTGCCCTTGTGGAGGGCACTTGGTTAAAAAAACACCCTTCAGAAGGGTCACTTTTGAAGAAGGCTGCAAAGGTAAATTCTAAAAAAATTTTAAGGCAGACAGTTATAATTATTTTAAACTTTTGTCTGAAGGAATTCCTTTAGACAAAAAGTCTGAGATAATTCAAGAACTAGCCATGGGTGCAAGAAAACCTGAAGGATCTGATAGAGGCAAAGGAAATTTCTATGGGCTTTTTATCCACAAAATTTGCCCATAGAGAAAGCTCAGGGAAAATACCCACAGGAATTATCCGCAGGAAAGCTCGATGAATAGTCTACTAAAGAAAAGGCCGCCAAAGGACCCTAAAGGGTAGGTGCCCTTGCGGGGGACTCTTGACTACCAAATTCAAGGATACTTCCCTAAAGCCAAAGTGTCACCTTCCCTTCGAGAAGACATGACACAAGAAATATGAAGGAAAAACTCTAGCGACTTGCCAGAATAAAGAAGCCCAAAGTCCATCTGAAGACTGACCTAAGGAGTATATACCCTTGTGAGGGGCTCTTCTTGACCCAAGTAGGTAATTTCTTAAGGCCTAAAAGGGCAATTTCAATCTAGGAAAGTGCAAAATAGAAAAGCTAAAAGAGGGCCAAGGGGTGACGCACTCGAAGATGTCAAATTCAACACAATGAAGTAGTCGTTGAAAACATAGTGACGGGTGCGTGAACGTCAATTTTAAAACTCATAAAATAGACATTGATCCTTTGAATCTATAGACCTGATTACATTCACAGAATTCAAGGCCAAGACCAATAGAAAGCAAGGAAGGAATAGAATAACAAATTGAATCGAAGACCCGATTTAATTAACCAAAAAAGGAGGAACGATGAAGGTAGGATCAGATCGCTAAGTGGACATTGAAAGTTACAAACTTTCAATAGCGTGACTTGTTTCTCTGCATTGATAAAATCAAATGGGTAAAATGCCCTTAAGTTCTAGCCTATCTTTTTAACAGATTTCAATGCAACATGATGTGTTATTGTTCCTGACTCCTTCTTGAAGAGGCTATATAAGGTACTCTCTTCTATTGTAAATGGATATCTTTTTTTTGACAATTAGAATGAAACTCTACCCAAATTGAAAGACACTTTTGAGACTTTGAGCTCAATTTGTTTATCATATTTTATTATTGGAATAAGAAAGCAAGTGGTTTTTCAGACTTTATGATATAATATCTTTATTGTTGAGGAAATTGTTCATATGTCTTTTTCCTTAATATATCTTATGTTCCTTTAATTCAACAAGAAAAATTAGTGACAATAGTCAAGAAGGTGTCTTGAAGAGTCAACTGTGGAGAGACTTTGTGCCCCCATAATTGCCTTTAGTGTGTTTTCTTTTCATTTATGTGTAAAGGACCTTGGGACGACTTTGTGCCCTCATTGTCGTTTGTATCTTACTCTTGAGCAATTCAGGCGTAGAATTTGTGCTGCATTTTAATTTGTTGGTTATGACATCTTTTGTTACATTTTACTGTTACTACCTGGAGTATTCTTGTGGCTTGTTGAATAGTACTTTTGAAAGAAGAGGAGTGATTTATGTCATTTTCCTTGAGTTTTTCCTTTCATCCGCACACATCATCTCTAAATAAAGAGAGATGGATGATTTGTCCTACCCTTGAGTGTGTGTGTGTGTGTGTGTGTGTGTGTGTGTGTGTGTGTGTGTGTGTGTGTGTGTGTGTGTGTGTGTGTGTGTGTGTGTGTGTGTGTGTGTGTGTATATATCCTATAGAGAACCTCCCCTTGATGAGAGGAGAGATCAGTGTCCTTCTGTTGTGGTGAAGCTACACATTTGGATGACTAATCTTCCTACTTTGGTTGATCAGACCTATTTTGTTTATCAGTACGCTGATCGACAAAATATTCAACCAACAATAATAATGTCTCTAATGACTTAATGGCCTAGAATATCACTTGAATTTGTAAAATAATTTCTAGAAACTCCAACATGTCTACTTGCAACCTATTTGGTTTCACTTCTTTTAGTATTCATAGAACCAATAGGAAGTGGTTATAGGTGAGATGGGTTCTATCTTCCTTCTCCTGTATTCATCTTACCTTCAATTTTTTTCATGAAAATGACCAATCTATAATATCAAAATCCAAATCCCCTTGGGTGACTCTAATTTTTATGCTAAGAGAACTTAATTTTGAATGTTATAACTTTTGTAACTCTAGATGAGACTTATGTAACTTTGCATTTAATGGGGGAACCTCAAGTACATGATTCAAATTAGGTTCAAAGTTGATAGTGTCACGAGATAATTTGGGACATTGAAATATATTTAAATCTTCATCTAACTATTTCATTTCCAAATGGTGATTATTAAGTACAGTTGAATTACTCTTTTCCATACACATAACCATGGTGTTTTCCATGAAACCTTGTTGTCCAATCATAAAGGGCACATAAATGTATATAAAGCATTGATTATCTATACTAATGCATCTATATATAATAATAACATGCCAACTACATTGTTTTTGGGTGGGATTCTTAAAATGTGTACCTTTCTTAGCATGTATGTAGTTAATGGCTTTCTCGTCAATATAATCTACAAGTCTACATGCAATTCAAAAAATAGTAATTTTCTAAATTCCACCCCAGCTCAACTTTTATATCACTTTACCTTTTATCTTTCCTATGTAGAATTCATAGATCCAAAAACAATTTATTCTTTGTCAAATTACATATTACATTCTAACTTCCATTTTTTTTCATACTTGTAATTCAAGATTCAAGACTTTAGGAATAAATTGCAATTTTTATTTTCACACATTCTATTTGGAAGGTGTTTTTCCCATATAAATACCTGAAAAATAATTTTAATTCTCAAACATAATTTGATTTTTACCCCCGAACCTCTTATGAAACTTTGGAATACATTTAACGATTGGTCAACCTTGTATTTTGATCTTGGAATTATGACATTCTACTATGCACCGCTTTACAAACAAAAATTGAATATTTTCCTATCCATTTCCTTATTTCTAGATGGTAGGTTCATTAGCAAGGGGTGAAGTGTATAAAACATTTCCATGTGGTCATATGTATCCACATAGGATGCATGCTTAGGTGGAATGACATAAGACATTTATTCACACTTTTATTTCCAACTTAGCATTGCTCTACATCAATATTACCCAACTGCATGTTTTAAAACTTTGTTGCATTTATTTAACTACTATATTAACTCTAAGATACCATTGTGTTCATTTAAGACTCATATAGTGGAAATAAATCATGGTGTAAATTTAAGTACCAACATAACCCATGTGTTTTGATCATTTAAATCTCTCTAGCACATATTTACCTAATTGTATTCTCTAACTAAATTCAAAGAGTATCTTGGTTCACATACTATCATATATATTCATTCATTAATTTTTCAATTTCAAGAAATTAAATGATTTAAGTTATTTCATATTTTATATCACAAGTGGAAATTGGTCTATACATTTTCATTACAGTCTTTTCATTGAGTGAATAGGACTTTTTTGGCATAACTATCAACACTAAGTGTGGTTATCACAAAAATCAAATTTGTTTCTTTTTATCCTTTTAATATAAAATTTTTAATATTATACTTAGTGGGGGCAGGGGTAAGGGGTAAGGGGCATTTTTTGCTGGGATGAGGTGAAGGGGAATTTATAAACATATAAATATTGTATTAGACACTTGGAAACATAATTTTTGACACATATTAACATATTTTGAATTGCTCTTAGGAATTTGGCTCTTGCTCTTACTTTAATATATCTATTTACTCATTTATTGTCATGGATAAAATAATTTATCATTGCACATATTCAACTCTACATAATCGATGAAAAAAATTTAATAATCCTAAGCATTTTGTCACCACATTTTACATTATTGATTTTCCATTTCTAAACACTACCCAAAATAATGGGAAAATTATGGTTTTTTAAAAGTGGCTTAATTTATATATAACATCTAAAATTATCCAAAAACTAATTTTTATATTTAAATATCTCCCTTGCATTAGTTTATACATCTTTAACTTGTCAGTTATGGGGGAAATATAAAAGACTCTTCTATAAATTAAAATCAAACACAATGTCTACTAGTGAAGGGCTAACTTGGTCACTATATTAAATTCACATTCATATATATATCCCATATTTATAACTATGGATTATTTAATTTTAAGAGTGCTTGGAGTTTTATATCCCATATTTATAACCCTAATTTCCTAATCAATATTATGTTAAAAGAAAAATATGATCAGTTAATAACCAAACTTATTCACTCCACTAGAGAAGGGTTATCACATAGAACAAAATAATGTACTAAGTCATATACAATCTATTGAATACAAATGGATATATTTGTAAAGCCTTCATTCTAATGAATTTTCAACAAGTGATTCAATGCGAGAATGCAATGATCAAATTCAAATCTCAAAATATAGACACATGTTATGTATGCAACTTGTATGCATTTGTAGGAAAATAACACTTAAAATGATCATCATGGTATATTATTTATAGAGTAGGTAAGGTAGGAAAAGTTAGTTATAAAATGGGTGGTGTGCAGGTAGTTTTTAAAATTGTATGGTTTATTTCACATACATGACATCATTTATTTGTAAAGATATATAATACTAAAATGCAATCTTAAAAAAACTATCAAAAGTGATTTTCATCCATATGTTCCAATACAATGCAAATACTCAAATGATTTCTAAATCCCTAAACCATACACTATAAATAAAATATCAAATACTTCTTCCTATCAAATCCATAAACACAGGGTACCCTTAAAAGGCATTCACAGTCATATTTTCAATTCACTATGTAGAAATGGATTTATAACCTAGATCTATGCCCAATATGACAAATAATAATTAACATACAACTATATATTCAATAAACACAACTTACAAAAAATGTCATTGCATCTCATCAATAGGGAGCAAAAACCACAAGTACTTTCTAGTATCTTGAAATAAATTATTACATACATCAGTGTTTCAAAATTCTTCCATGAGGACAAGCATGGTTAATTTACTCCATTTTAGAGAGGGGATACATATTAAAAATTCTCTTTGATCTTGATAATTATTGTAAAGCTGCAACCACCTTAGCAAGAGACATAATACAAACACATAACACTAGATCCCAAAATTTAGAGGAGCCTAGTCTTGGAAAAAAAAAAATACCAATAACAACCTTAGAATATAGGATAAGCCTTCTATTTATATATTTTTTACGAAATTTTTCAATTTGGGAATGTGGGTTACAATTTGCAAAATTGAAAAATTGCAAACAACTCTAAATTTTTTGCCAAGATGATTTCAGCTAGAATATACCATTTTCCATGATTAGAATCTTCATTATTTTACATGAAAAATGATTGTTGTAACTACCTCTACAAGAAATGATGAACATTTTCAACAAACACTTTGATTTCTTGATTATAAATAAATTTTACATGAGCTTAAAGGAGAATATTCACCTTGGGATTAAAGCAAACCATTTGTATTATTGTGTAATTGTCTAGACATGCTTTTGACCACTCGTTTACATATTTAGAACCTCTTGGATAGTTTCCATTCCCCTTATGAATGCCAAGTAACAACCATTCATTGCAATGATTTAATGGGAATATTCCATATCCATATCCATTTGAATGATATTCTTTGGAATGGCCCACCTTGTCCTTGAAAACCTGCAATATTCTCTCCCATGGAGGTGTTTGAATAAGCAAAATCATGGAAAATTAGAACTTAGTTTATTTTTACGTTTTATATTTTTGGATCCAACTTGATTTTTTCACATTTACTTTTTAGGGTTTCCTAAAAAAAAATTAATGCATAAATGATTTACTTTCCACTTTTTATCCTTTTGTGGAGATTTTAGTCCCTTTGAAAAATTTGAAGTTCTATTTGTTTTGGGTAATTTTGGGTTCGCTTTATAAGTTTGCACTTTTTATTATTTTTGGGGAAATCTGGGTCCCATTTGAAATTTTACAATTTTATTTGTGTTGGGGAAATATGGGTCCCATTTGCAATTTTTCAATTTTCTTTGTATTAAGGAAATCCAAAACTCAACACTAGTTTTATAATGTACTTTATATTATGGAAATCTAGAACTCAGTAGCAATTTTTTAATTAAATTTTAAATTACAAAATTACATTTCACAGTTATAGTTCCTTTCAAAAGTTCACTCAGGGAAATGGGACCTCTAACAACATTTTGTAATTTTCTAATTTGTAAATTAGAAATCATAGTTGTAGTTCCCCTCAAAAGTTCCCTAGGGAAATGGGAACTGCAATTGTAATTTATAATTCATAAATTATAAAATTATAATTTGTAGTTACAATTCCCATCAAAATTTCTCTTAGGAAAATGGGAACTCCAAGTATAATGTATAATTTGAAAATTTTCAAAATTGTAATTGGCCTTGAAAGTTCCCATTTGTGTTAAGACCTCAAGTCAAGCGGTGTTGATTGGCAGGTTTGGGGGATCCAAGTGAAATTTAAAATTTGCATTTTTAAAAAAATTGTAAAATTTCATTTCTCCTCAAAATCTCCCTAGGTCTCTTCTTTAGTTTACCTATTTCTCCACTTTATTTGACCATCAGGATTGGGAGAGTTTACCATAATTCATAACTTACATTTTGCATGTTACGTGTCCAATATAAATCTCCCTTGGACTATGTAGCCTCATCTACAATTTTTAAAACTTGCAATTCATTAGAATATCACTGAACTCCATTCCAAATTTGTTTGGAAAATGACATGTTGAGTATTTTTCCAAAATCCAAGTCTTTCCCTATAGTTTTATGCATCAACTCAAAAATACTTCTTGATTCCACAATGCGTTGAAATCTAAAGGATTCACTAATAGAAAATTTCATTACCAAACCTTATTGTATTAGACCTTTCTAGACAAATTTCATGAACTTACAACCATCCAAAGCATTCTTTCCTTTTCAATGGTAGACTTTAGTAACTATGAGGAAAACTTTGCACATTGGATGAGTAAATGGGTGCCTCTTGTGATTGAAGTTTGATGCCCTAAATTTATATTATGGTTTAAGATTTTTTTTCATATCCTAATATAAAAATTTCCCCTAAGTGTCACTGTAAAGACAGGTTTTATGTCTATGGATAAAAATTAGAGAGAAGCAAACTTAGTACTCTTTGTAATCACGCTAAGTGTAACCACTATCAATGCATTATCTTCTGTCTCAAATCCCTATCGAATAGAATAATATTTACTTAAAGGAGTTGAACCTCTTAGAATTAATATTGAAGGCCCTTTATTTGTGTCTATTCTCTCAAGCATATAAATAATGTTCTCATAATGTTACACTGATAATAATTATGTTGGGACCATAAATATTTCCTGATAATAAGGAATCGATAATCTCTAATACATCTAAAAAATATATAAAAAAATTTCCATAGCCAACATCACCCTATAAAAGACAATTCATCAATACAAGCCTTGAAAATAGTAGATGGTCTATATGACCCTTCATGACACCACTATCAATCACTCTAAATCCTACATCAAAGACGAGCTTTACACTAATTTGATCTATTCTATTTGAATTCTTAAGGTCATAAATAAGATGTGAAACATCTTCATTAGAATAAATATCATGATGTGGAGGGGGACTAGTAAGTGCTACACTAGCAGTAGATTTTCTTGTGTTAATAATATCATTAATGACTTAATGTCCTATAATTTCACCTGCATTTGTCAACTAATAGCTAGAAACTCAAACACGTCCACTTGTAACATGTTTGATTGAACTTATTTTAGGATTCATATAGCCATCAAGAAGTGGTTTTAAGTGATATGTGTTATCTCCTCCTTCACCTATATTAGACTTCCATTATATTTTGCTTATGGAAATAGCCATTCTTTAACATCAAAGATAAAGTACCCATGGATAGATATAGTTTATGCACTAATTTCAAATATTGGAACTTTTGTAACTCTACATGTATGTTATGTAACTTTGCATCTTATAGGGGGTCCTCAAGTACGTGCTTCAAATCAGGCTCAAACTTGATAGCTTCTTGAGATAATTTGGGATATTGAAATATATTTAACTCTCAATATCTAATAGAGGATTCTCAAGTAAATTTAAAATACTATTTTCCATAAACAAAACCACATTTGTTTCCATAAAACCCTACTATCCAAGCAATAGGGGCATGCACACACATTCTAAGCATCGATTTCATCTTCTAGTCTTGATGTATAGAATACTAACATGTGGTTATCATTGGCCCTAGGTGGGATTTTTCAAATCTATACCTTTCTTAACATACACACAATCATTACCTTTCTCCTCTATAGAATCTAGAACTACACATGCCATTTAAAATTTAGCAATTTTCTAAATTGTATGCTAGCTCCAATTCTCCACCACATTACCTTTTGTTTTCCATTGGAAAAATCTATAGAATCAAAAAAAATTCACTTTGTCAAATTGCATATTGCATTCTGACATTCCTTGTCCACTGTCCTTGTATTTTGGGATTTGAAGGTTTAGGAACAAATTATAATTTATCTTTTCACATGTTGCATTTGGCAAGTTTTTTTCATGTACAAATCCCAACTTGACTTTTTACCTGTCAAACACAATTTGATTTTTACCCCAAACATCTGGAAAAAATTTGGAACACATTTATAAATTGGTCAAACTTGCATTTTGAGGTTGGAATTTTGTCATTCTGCTGTGCATCTCTTTGCAAACAAAAATTCAACTTTGATTTATCTATTTCCTTCTTTTCATGTGGTTTGTCTATAAGCATGGGGATGAGTGTTTAAAACATGGCCACATTGTCATATGTCTCCACATAGGATGATTTCTTAGGTGGTATGACTTAAGATATTTATTCAATCTTCTATTTCCAACATGGCATTGTTTCACATCAATATTACCTACTACATGTTTTAAAACATTGTTGGATTTATTTAAATATTGTGTTCACTCTAACATCCCATAGCATTCATTTAAGACTCAGAAAATGGAAAAAAATCATGGTGAAAATTAGAGCACCAAGGCTATCTCTCATTTGGGGATGTACATCCCCTATGGGTGTGCCAAAACCCCCAAAACATAGGACTAGGTGCTAAGCCATTGGACCACAGAGTTAAAACTTAATAACTTATCATCAAACACCCATATAATCTTAAAAATAAAAAGGTAAATCACCAAAAATAGATCAATAGGATATTAAAATGAACACAAGACAAAAAATTATGATAGGAACTACACCAAAAATACCTAGGGCAGAGGGGCAATAAAAAAATGAAATAAAAAAGCTATATACTATACAATATTATACATAGTCATGCACTCAATCTAGGAAATGTTTCAGATGTTTTCCATTAACTATTAGATCCGGTATCTCATCATCCCTAAATCTATAGAAAATTTCAAGCATATTGGTGGCCAAGATGAAGTAAATCAATCTCTACACTTGCCTAAAATTATTAATTCTAGGCTACAATGGGATGACATGTTGAAACATATCCTTTTTATATGGTCTTAAATATAGATAAGACAAAGCCAAGCAATCTTTGTACCATTTTAGTATCTATAAATGAACTTGTTTCTTAACACATTCAAGTGATTACCAAGAAAGAGTGTGCTATGATCCCAAATTTCACTCATACACTTGAAGTACTAATTGATATAAAACTAAAAAGATTCATCTAAGGGGCATAAAGGATAACCCCAGCTAGATCTAGTGACATTATTTGAACAAAAATAGTTTCGTTATCAAACCCAACATCAATAATAGTTGGCTATTCATTAATGTCTACATTCCCAATAAATTTACATAAAGCTACATCCTTATACAACACTTCATTGAGATCACACTTTATATCTTCAATTACATCATGATTGGGTAACTCATATTCTTATCTCATATTAACATCACAAGCAAATTTAGAAGTTAGTACAGATACCTTCTTGATCTCACTCCAAAACTAATCATCATTTGTGTCACTTAATAAGTTTATGGACTCATATATTTTGCTTTAGGAGAATTGAAAATAAACCATCTAAATCTCATCATCATCAAACACAGATTTAGGATCATCCACATCTTCATCAACTAGCTCAATAATATCATATAAAGGATGTGGAAGGAACCATTTATCACACCAATCAATGCTAAAATCATAATTCACAGCATTTAATCTTTTATTTAATGTATCAAGAACTTCCTTTCCATCACCTCTATAAATATTTCTATCAATTATTTCAATATGTAGAAGACACTCACCTATATTAAATATTTTAGTTCTAGTTACCCTAAAAAATTCCCTCAAGGAAATGCAAACTATAACTGCAATTTGTAATTTGCAAAATTTCAAATTATAATTCACAGTTACAGTTCCCCTAAAAATTTCTCTCATTAAAATGGTAACTCCAATTGTAATTTGTTATTTTCAAATTGAAATCCGTAGTTACAATTACCTTCAATAGTTCCCTTACGGAAATGGGAACTCCAACTATAATTTAAAATTTGAAAAATTGTAAAATTGAATTCCTCCTCAAAATCTCCTTGAAGCTCATTTTGGATAATTATTGACCACATAGACACTTAGGTGGGATAACTATGGATTATTTAATTTTAAGAGTGGTTCGGGTTTTTTATCCCATATTTATAACCCCAATTTTCTAATCAATATTATGTTAAATTTGGAGCTCAATTTTTCAAAGCAATAAAAGAAAACTTAGGATATGAACATAGAACCAAGACACACACTCTTTCTCCATCCCTCACTCTCTTTATGTATGTGTGTATGGGTAGGTGGGTTTGTGGTAGAATGTATTGATAAAATATACACGAACATATTAATAGAGATTTAAAAATATAGGGCATAATAGGTGTCTAGTCTTTGTTAGAAATGTCTTGAAATATTTTGAGACCTTGTTTTATGATTTTAGTAGTTACAGAGATATTACAGAGTGTTTTGAAAATTAGTGATGTAGATAGTGAGTAGTAAAAATCATTTAATAAATTGTGTCTTTGCTCCCCTCTTTGTTTACTCAAGTATTAAAATATTAAATGAAATCAAAATTTATTTAGCATTATAGTTTATATGGTATATGTCCTACCTCACATAATCTAAATTTGTATACTTTTAAAATATTTGGATCTTGATAATCCAAAATAATTTAAATAAATATGTATTTATTTATGTATTTACATGTACATATATAGATATTTATGTGTGTGTATGTGTGTGGGAATGTGTGTGTGTGTGTGCGTGCATGCATGTGTGTGTACGTGCATGTGTGCGTGTGTGTGTGTGTGTGTGTGTGTGTGTGTGTGTGTGTGTGTGTGTGTGTGTGTGTGTGTGTGTGTGTGTGTGTGTGTGTGTGTGTGTGTGTGTGTGTGTGTGTGTGTGTGTGTGTGTGTGTGTGTGTGTGTGTATCTCTGTGTCTGTGTGTGTGTCTCTATATATATGCATTGGATTTCTATCAAGGTTGTAGGTTATAAATAATCATGCTCTTCTTTATTTATCTCACCTTCACTCCTTGGCTTGCTCCCATGATTTATCATGTTTTATATCCTTTTTCTAGTTCACTGAGATCTCATTTATTTTTACTTGTTTGTGCCCCTTGGCATAAATTTTTTGTAGTCCATTCTTCTAAAAATTCACAACTATTTAAAAAATAGAAAAACTACACTCCATAGCATTCTTTAAATTTATTAAGGGCCAATAGACACAATATCTCAAAAAATAATATATTTATTTACCTTTATCTTTCTTGATTACATGTATTCACATTTATATAAATTCCATTTATCTATTTGTGCTAGAGATTATTAATTCCATGTCATGCATATGGTTCTCACTTTATATTTTTATATTAATGAATTTTACATAGATTATATATAATAAATTATTTATAAATTATTACTAGTTTCATTATGCCCACACATAGAGGAATTCTAAAATTAGGGCCATGTCTATAACAGGAACATATTTTTAGTGGGTCATAGGTTCTATCCTTCATACTTTCCATGTTTTCATTTGTAAAAATTTATACTATTGTTTATATATAAAATTAATGCAGAGTGACATGTGTGATTGTACCAAAACATGGTTAAATGTATCCATTTCATCAAAGTACATTTTACCGACTCAATCATTATACCACTTTTATGATGTAGGAAATTCACATGTTAATATAACTACATCATGAAAAAAATGTTCATGCCAAAAATTAATTTCAAAAATATGGCCTTAATCATAAACACAGGTCGAATAGTGGCTAGTACTTTCCATATTCATTGAAAAAAATATATATTTGTTGTTAAGTAAAATTAGGTGAAATTTGTAAAATATATTGTCATGTTCCTATTTGTTTTTCATTTTTCATTGATTATATAATAGTAATATTATGAAATGATACCAAAAATACACTATTATCAACGACAAAATGATCTTCATATTATAATTTTATTTATAATTTTTTTTTATATAATCAAATATATATAATCCAAAATATAAACAAGATGCCAATACTTGATGTAGAAAAAGTGATCAAACTTATGAAGGCCAAAACTTTTGACACATAGCTCTGTTTGAGCACATATTCATGCCAAAATGATTGGATCAATATAATTAGTGCTACCATAACCTACCATTCTAATTATGGTACATATTTTATATTTTTGGAGGCCAAATGAGACCATTTGACAGTCGAAACGTTTAGTTTAAAAATATTTTCATATTTTTTCTAAATTTAGAAATTATCTATTTTTGTATTTGGACTTGAACTTCAGTTAGAATTCATTTGATAGGTTAATATTAAAATTTAGTTTATTTTTCAATATTTTTATATTTACACATGCTTGCATGAAAAACTTATTAAAAATAATAGATGCTAAAAATAATAGGTCGAGTTTCATTATTTTTAGATTTCTAAATTTTACATGTCAACTCTACATATGAGTTAAGGCTTATTTATACATTAGTTTTTATTATTAGAATAATTCAATATAAATCAATACTAGTTATTATTTAGAATATTTGCATATTAGTAATTTTATTATATTGATACTATTCTAGTTCATTATATGGTACTAAAATAAGATTAAATCTTGGATATGTAAGAGATGGTGAGAGGACGAGAAGGAATTACTTAGATGAAACATACTCCACAAGAGTTATAGAGGAAAGTAAAATAATCAACTCATATTTTTATGAATCAAAGATAAAGGAGAGAAGAATATGATATAGAAGATGACACAGATCATGAAGAATAAATTCTATAAGAGGACAAATAGTAACAACCATAATGATTAGAAGAGAGGATGGTTAAAGATTTAGAAGGATGGAATGAAGGAATCAAGGTTGATATTCCATATTATCGGGGAATTTTATAATAAAATAAGTTGATAGCTTCATGAAAAATATGGATAAGATTTTCTAATGGAGAACCATATGAGAATACAAAAAGGTAATTTTTTCATTCATGAAATTGAAGGGTTATGTAGTAATTTGGTGGGATCATAGTAGAAGGAAAGATGGAGAAAAGGTAAAGAGACTATTAACACATGAAAATAGATGGAGAAGAAGATGATGAATAATTTTTTTCCTATGGATTATGGAAAACCCCTATCCAAAAGATTTAAAATTTTTAAAAAGAAGGATCATACTATACAAGAATATAAATATGAGTTTTACAAGCTTTTCATATGTGTGGACCATTATGAGACTGGAGATAAGATGGATTAAAAGTATGTAAATGATTTGAAGTTTTTTATTAAAGAAGAATTAAGAATGAATAGAATACTTTGCATGGAGGAAGCTTATTAGTTAGCTTCAAAAATAAGTAAAAAAAAATAGAATTAATTTCAAAAAAACATCTACTAAGCCAAGAAGAGGGTAATATCCTCAAATAAGGGGACATTGTGGATTTAATAAAAATAGAGGTGGGTTTAGTACCATTATAAGAGAATAATCACATGGTCTAGAGAGATAAGAAGATAATAGACAAGGACTTCAAAATGAGAAAAGAGGAAGAGGATTTTAGAGAGGATGAAGTTATGGTGGTGGTAGAGGATGGTTTCCAAATCAATGTAGGTCTTATGTTTAATAAAAATGAATAAAATAAGGCCATAGATCATATTAGTGTCCACATTACCAACATCAAGAAATGAGGCAAAGGGATCACCTAAGATTGAATCTACTTGAACCTAAAATAAAAGAGTAAAATACTGAAATCTTAGTAGTAGATATTGGAGACAATCTTATCATGAGAAAAAAAATAATTGTTCCAAGGAAAAAACATTTGCAGAATAAAGAAGGTGGTGATGCCTATCTATGAACACATACATTTTAAACAAGATGTACTTAAATAGGTAATATACATAGGGAAATTATCAATGGTGGTAGTTGTGAAAATATGGTTTCTGAAGATAAGATTGAGATACTAAGTTTGTAGTGTAAAAAGCATCCTACTCGTTACCATATTTCATGGTCTAAGAAATAGAATGAATTTATAGTAGATAAAAAGTGTTTGATCATGTTTTCAATAGATAAAACTTATAATGATAAAATATAGTGTGATGTTATACCAATGGATGCATGACATGTAGTAATGGGAAGGCCACAATAGTTTGATAGAAAAGCAGTTTGTGATTGGGAAAAAAAACAAATATAGTTTTTGGAAAGGTGGTATGAAGGTAGTTTTGCTACCTCTTAAATAAGAGGTGCAGGATGAAAGCATGTTGATTGTAAATGAGTTTATCAAATGCATTAAGATGATAAGTTTTTTTTATGCATTAGAAATATAAAAAGAAGACACATAAGTGGTGTAAATACCAACAGAAGCAAGATTAGTATTGAAATAATATGTAGAGATATTTAACATCATATTGATTTGATTCTAGGATCATATCTAAGTAATCAAGTAGATCATAGGATGAGTCTGAAAAACATGCCAAATTGAATAAGTAGGTTATTGAATTGGCAAGGAAAGGTGTAGTAAGGGAGGGCATTAGTCCATGTGCAACACCAACATTGCTAACTCCAAAAAATTATGAAGGGTGAAAGATGTGTGTGGATAGTAGAAAAACTAATAAAATTATAATCATGTATAGGTTTCATATACCTTGTTTAGATGATATGATGGGCGTTATTTCATGAGAAAAATATTTCACCAAGATTGATCTAAGGAGTGGTCACTATCATATTTGAATTCACGAAGGAGATGAATGGAAAATAGCATTCAAGAATAGATATGATTTATATGACTCATGGAAGGTGATGTCATTTAGGTCATTTAATGCACATAGCAAATTTGTGAGGGTGATGAACACAGTGATAGGAGAATATAGTGTTAAGTTTATGGTGGTTTATTTTGATGATATTTTAATATTCAACAAGACTAAATAAGCGTAGTTATTAAATTTGAGAATGGTATTAGAATTGTCAAGATAAAATAAGATCTATGCAAATTTGAAGAAGTGTAGGTATGTCCATAACATTTTGGTATTTTTGGGATTTATAGTTTCATTAGATGGTGTAATAATGGATGAAGAAAAAGTAAAGGCAATTTTTGAGTGCCATATCCCAAAGAACATCACAGAGGTAAGAAGTTTCCATGGTTTAGTGAATTTTTATAGAAAGTTTATTAATAATTTTAGTAGTCATGTTTCTCCAATAAAATATTTTATGAGAGGAAAATAATTTGCATGGACAAGTGAAGTAATATAAATCTTTGAGTTGTTAAAGGATAAAATTATAGAAAAACCTATTTTAGCATTACTAGATTTTAGCAAAGTTTTTGAGATCGATTGTGATGCTTCTTTTATGTGAATTAGTTTTATTTTGAGTCAAAAAGGGAATCCAATTTCATATTTTAGTGAGAAATTTAATGAGGTAATAATAAAGTATTCTACATATTATGTTTAATTTCATGCCATTGTAAAAGTATTAAGACAATGGAAATATTACCTGATTCCTAAGGAGTTTATCATGTTTACTAATCATGAGGTTTTGAACTCTGTCAACACTCAAAAGAAGTTCAATAATAGTCATGCAAAGTGGGTTTATTTATTATAGGGCTATTATTTTGTGTTGAACTACAAATCAAGAAAATAGAATTAGGTAGCTAATGCTTTGAGCAGGTGAGTGGAGTTGATAATTACTAAGGTGAGTGAATTAGTTAGATTTGAATTTATTGAAAAAGTATATGACAATGAACTATATTTTTTTAAGATAGTTGAGATACATAGGAATCCATTGATAGGTGATACAGGTAATGATTATGAGGAGTATATTATGTAGGATGGTTATCTCTTTAATACAAAATAATTATCTATTCCAATTGGGTCTTTAACATATAGTTTTATAAGAGAATTGCATAGAGGTGGATTGGCTAGACATTTTGGTCAGACAAAGACAATAGGTTTGGTGGAGAAGAAGTGTCTCTGTCCAAATATGAAGAGAGATGTTATAATATATGTTTTAAGGTGTAGGATATGTCAGGGGACAAAAGGACATGCATAAAAAACATGGCTATACATGTCATTATTAATTTCAAGAGGACCATGAATAAATTTGAGTAGATATTTTGTGTTGGGATTACCAAACACACATAGATGTAGTGATTCAATTTTTTTTGTTTTAAAAAAGTTTTATAATATGGTTTATTTAATTATATGTAAGAAAACCAATGATGCCACTAGAGTTGCACAATTATTTTTCAAAGATATTGTGAGATTGCATGGTGTTCTAAAAACCATAAAAAAAATTATGGACATCAAATTTCTAAGTCATTTTTGGAGGACTTTATAGGATAATATATAGAATAATCTATAATTTAGTATTGCATGTAATCTCCAGATATATGGATAGATACAAGTTGTAAACATGAGCTTGGGAGATTTATTGAGATGTATAGTTGGATAAAAGCCAAAGTAATGGGGCATGTTTTACCACAAGATGAGTTTGTATATAAT